>RJWM01001927.1:0-140595 GCA_004363535.1 Dasyprocta punctata | reverse complement strand
TGTGTCCTGCGCGGCTGGCCGGCGTTTCCCTGAGGTTCGCGGCGTGCAGGATCGCGGGACCGATTGGCTGGGTCCCGTGCACAGCAAGGAAGGACAGCCTCCCGGGGCGTGCAGGTGGAGTCTCCTCCCTTACTGGGTGGGGGCGAAGGCCTCCCGGTCCCAGGGAGCTGTGCTGGGCACCGCGCGGGACGCGGACCCGACCCTGGTTCTGTCCGCAAGCTCGGCCCAACAGCTATCTCTCCATAAATTTTGAAAGATAGTTTTTCGGGGTACATCAATCTGGGTTGAAAGTTGTTTTCCTTTAGAACTTGGAGTACTTCACTCTAAGCTTTCCTTAAGAGTTTGTGCTAAGTCAGCTGTAATTCTGATGGGCTTTCCTTTATAGGTGATTTGTTTCTTTTCTCTAACAGGCTTTAGAAGTCTATTCTTGTGTTGAATTTCTGGAATCTTCACTATGATATGCCTGGCTGTAGGTTTTTTGTTTTTTTGTTTTTTATCATTGCCAGTTGGAGTTCTATAAGCCTTGTTTATGTATATGTCAAATTCCTTTTCTATACCAGGAAAGTTTTCTTCTTTGTTTCTTTGTTTCTTTCTTTGAACTATGAATGGAAGACATGGAAAGTTTATTTAAAACATGGGACACATTATCAGAATAGCAAAAATAACAGTACAGGAAAAATTAGTTTTTCTCTATCTGTGCCACAAGATACCTCTGTGCTTCCTCCATGACCACAATATATTTGTAGCCCACAATAACAAAAGAAGCTCTTTTCCACAAGATCATTGCAAGTGGGGCTGGCCTGCCTCATCAGCCATGTTAAGAATATAGTTAGCCATGTCATCTTCTATGGGAGCATCTGATACTACCCAAGATTCATTTGCTCCAGTCATCTGTAGATCTGTGTTGATCACTCCATTTATCAATACATATCTGGCAAAAGTTGTGAGTACAAGGCAGGATGAGTTCAGCTCGTCCATCCATGCAGATACAACACTCCTCCTCGTTGGTCAGCTGCTTCACCCTACCCATCCAAAGGTCAGCCTGACAAGACATTACAGAGGATGAGTTTTCATCAGGTTCTTCAGAGGTAGAGCTCTGAGGCAACAATCCTGCTGCTTGACTTGTCATGTCTTTTTAAAGCTCAATGAACTGGTACAAATTCATGATCCGTGATGCTTCTACAATGCCACTGCTTTTGTTAATCTTGGTACAGACTACCCATACAGCCACTTTCCAAAAGGCAGAGGAATCAACCAGGTTGTACCTCAAAGAGAAGATGTTTCTCCTGGCCAGCAGCTAGTTTAACCATTACATCATTGAGTTCAGCTACTCTCCCAAGAAATTCTTCATAAGTTAAGGAGCTACTTTGTCAAATCAATGTGATATATTTTGCTACTTTTTCTGGTAACTTGTTAATAACCAGTTGCATCTGATCTGAAATTTGCTGTCCTGTGATGAAATGATGACTTTTAGAATCCAGAAAAGGTGTTGCTTCACATAATTTCACAGGTTCAAGGCATCATGGTCCCTGCTGCAGCAGTGCTGCTCCACCAGCTGCTCAGGAACACCGCTTCAGTGAGGAATACTGTTGCGCCTCAGTACCAGGAAAGTTTTCTGTCATCATGTCTGTGAACACTTTTTAAATGTCATCTGTGGTATCTCCTGCTTGTTCATTGACTCCAGTTAATCTTAAATTATTCTTCTTTGTCTCATCTAGCAGCTGCTGGATTGATTTCTCATGGTCTCTTGCTAGTTTTGAGAAATTTTTCTTTTCCTGGTCACTAACTGCAAGCCTGTCTTCAATATCTGAGATCCTGTCCTCACATTGGCCTAATCTGCTTCAAATATTTTCAGTGGAGTTTCTGTTCTCCTGGATCTCTGCTTGATTCTGCTTTATTGGTTCCATTTCTTTCCTGTGGTGAGCTTCCATAATTTGCTTAAGCTTGTCTATTTTTTTTTTTTTTTTTTGGTCTATGTCTGCTCTAACGTCACTGAGCATAGTGTATATTTTGGTAATCTCTGTAGTTATCTGAGAGATTATTTCTGATTTCATTTTTTTTTCAGAGCCTCATTCAGTTGCTTTGTTGTTTCCACTTCAGAGAGACCTGATGGGGGGCTTTCAGATTGTCCCACCTCGTTGTCCCCTGGATTTGCCTTTGGTGAACTGGATGTCTGAGGTTGCATTTTGCTTAAGTGTCTTCTTATTTTCTTTTCTATCTTTTTTTAGTTTAATTTTTGGGGTGATGCTTGTAAGTTGTCTGTGGAGGGTTGCTTTATTGGTAGTATTTAGGACCCTTAGGTGATGATTACATCTTTGAAATATCTTCCAGGTGTAGCTGGTTTTTGGGTTTTGAGTCTGTTGAAAGGTTTGTTGGAGATGAGAAGTTGTTGCTTGTTTGGCTAGTCCCTGATTCTTTTGCACTGTTGTCATCACATTTTCAGTGACCCTTAGTTAATCTCAGTCATGGGTTATCTGGACCAACAGCTGTTTAGAACAGTTATGTCAATTTTGGCTGTGGTGGTACCAGTAATATCAAACACAGCCTGGAAAACAACAAACTGAGCTAACCCTTAATTTGAAACTTTTAACCATGTGAAACAGATTGGTGATTATATAACAAAATGTAAAACAAACCAGATAATTATATGCAGTATATAAATCTGTAATGTGTTAATTTTGTCCTTGGGGTTAAAATTTAAAAAGGGAGTAAGGAGAAAATAGAGAAGTGGAAGAAGTAAAAGAGATTAGAAGTAAGGTTGGAGGACAAAGGGGAATCATGCCAACTTGGGGAAACTGGTGCAGAAGACTGAAGGAAAAGAGAGATGGAAGAGATAAAAAGAAGAACAGAACAGAACCACACCCACAAAGAGGTTAGGAACCACTTTCACACTCATATATAAACAATGAAGGAGAAAGAAAAGATAAAACAACACGGAACAAAAACAAAACAAAACAAAAAGCAACAAACGAACAAAAGAAAAAGAAAAACAAATAGTCCACTCCAGGATTCTCTCTGCTTTCTCTAGTAGACAGCCTGTGGAGACAGAGTCCTGAATCATGCCACTCTATCCCAGCAAGCCAGCATTTGCTTTATGGCAGAGTAGTAGATAATCTCAGCAGGCCTGCCCTGAGACCAGACTCATTGGACTCACCGCAGTCCAAGCAATTTCCACAGGTCTATGCCCTGCTAGGAGCTGCTAGAGCAAGCCAGCAGCAGTTCTGGGTTCCAGGCCTATCTGGCCTGACTCGAAAATATCTCCTGGCCAATTGCTCTCTCCTGCAGGAGGACTGAGTTCTCTGCACTCACTGCTAGCCAATGCAGTCCTCCAAGTCCGCAGCTCCCCTCCACTGCTGAGTCTCTCTGCAGAGTCCTCTGGGGTCACCAGCCATCGCCATCACCATGACCATGCATCCCCAGGTTCAAACAGCTCCTCTTGCACAGTGAGTCCGGCTCAGGATGAAGGTGCCGCCACTTACCACCTTCTTCTTCACTGAAGTTTTTCCTTTTACTCTCTCTGTGGGCTTCAGTTTGCACTTCAGGTTCTTCCTGGGTCCGGGGGATCCGCTTTCTTTCTTCCTTCTTATCTTCCTTGTGATGCTCTATTCAAGCGTCTGGATGGTGACTCTAAGAGAGGCTGTTTTATCTGCTCCTTACTGCTATGCCATCTTCCCAGAATTGCTCCATTTATTTCTAAGATTTATTCTTTTTGATGTTGTTTTAAGTAGAATTGTTTTCCTTTTTGGATTGTTTGTCGTTAGTGGTCAGGTATACCGCGGATTTCTGTGTGATTTTATGTCATACCACTTTGCTGAATATGTTTGTTGTAAGAGTTCTTTATGTGTGTGTGATTTTTGAAGTTTTGTACATCTAAGATCATATTTCTCAACAGAGATAATGTTACTTTCTTCTTAAGTTTGGAAGGAAAGTTTAAGGAAAGTTTCCTTTCCTTGCTTGATTGATCTGGTGAGGACCCTTGGCATTATGTTGAATGGACATCCTTGCCTTGTTCTGGTCATAAAGAGCTCTCAGTTTCTCTCTGTTGGGTGTGACATTTGCTGTGGGTCGTTTGGGTTTTGAGTGTTAAAATTATAGGCATTTCACCCAGGTTCTTTTCTTTGCTTTTATAGCTAGAAAGACATCCCCCTGCCACCACATATATGAGAACAGCTGTTGGTTATATGTTTTTTTGATTCATTTGTGATTTTAAGTTTTATGCTTCCTGAATTCATTTTGAGTTTATTTGTGGAATAAGGAAAGTATCTAATACAGCATTTTGAAAATAAATATTTAACTAGTTGGGCCGTATTCCTTATCAATCACTGCCTTTCCCCACTGTGAAATGTCTTGTTACCTCCTCCCAGCTTCTTTGCCTCCTGTGGTTGTGGGTGAGGAGACTGGTCTTCTGGGGAGGACTGTTGTTAGGCTGCCCATCTGATGTTTCTTTCTTTGGTTGCATGTTCTCTGTTAGGAATGTGTAACAAACATGTTAAAAAGTTAATCTCAACTCTTAACATGTTTCCCACTAGAGTAGAATGATTTAAGAAAGATCTTTTCTTTTCTTTCACTTAAAAGTGTAAGAAAAGCACGTATCACTACTAAATCCCACCTCCCCCCAAAGGATCACTGTTCACATTCAATGACTGTCATTAGAAACTAGGAGCCTAGGGAGAAGGCTGGTTACCCTGACATCTGCCACTCTCACCTTGAAGGGTTAAATTTCAATTTTGCTTGAATTTCAGGAGGAAGAGGCACTGAATTGAAACTAAAGGCACTACTGAATCTGAGATAAACATTTATGGTACAAGAAAGATAGCTCTAAGATTCCAGGGTAAAACATTTTTAAAAACTTCTAAGAATGTAGAGTTTAAAACTACATTTTAATTTTAGACTGTGCTAGTGGACCCTGACCTGCCTTGAAAGATGACTGTTGTCAAGCAACCTCTCACCTCCTGATCTGGTGCCTGTCATTTACATCTACCAGACTGACAACTAGCTCTGTCATGTACTCCTATTTCACAGCCAGCCTCAGTTCTGGATCTCTATGAACACAGCCAGGGGCTTGCTGAGTTCTGTTGTGTTACGGGATTCTTTATTCTTTGTTTTGGGGTTTGCCTTATCTGTCTGTCTGTCTGTCTGTCTCTTTCTTTCTTTCTTCAGTCATTGTTTTGGGGTTTGCCTTGCTGCCTGTCTTTTTCCCTCCCTCTCCCCTGCTCCCCCAGGAATACTATTCCCTCTCTGGGCTCTATTGGTCTTTCCTCCCTTCCAGGGATTCTTTTATTTTGGTACTTGTTTCTAGATACATTTATGTTTTGTGTTCTGCTGTTTGTGTATTCCTGCCCTGTACTGTCAGCATAATTTCAGACCTTTTCCATGCAGCATGTTCTTCTTTTGTGGCTGCACTTTTGAGGTATGATACTGGACCTTGTTTTTTATTGCATCATTGCCAGACAATCCTTCACTCCTGCCCCTTGTTGCTCTATTAATTTCCAGGGGACAGAGACTTCTTGTTCCAACTCTCTTTGGCTATCTTTGCTCTAAAACTCAGTGGTGATTGAACAAGTTATTATTGACATCACTCACACCATAGTTTGTAGGGTTAGGAAGGAAACGTGCTGTTCCTGGGGTTAGTCCCCAGGCAAAGGCAAGGAAGGAAGATGATGAAGCTTGCCCACTTGTGATGGGGGCAGACATAGGATTGACTCTCCAGGCCAGAGAGGCTCAGTGACCAAGGGATAACCAGGCTTTAGAGGAAATGGTCTTTGGTCAGGCCTCAGAGCAGCATGGGTTCATTTGAGAATCTGAAGAGACAAAGTATAGAGGACCTGAGGCTAGAGAGTAGAGGGTCAACACCAAAGTAAAGCAGGGGTGGGAAGAGGGTCAGGAGGTCAGACCCTGTGACCATGCAGGTCTGGAGGGCCTTTGTCCTTTACTGAAAGGGACAAGGCACCAGAAGGTGGGTTGGCTATTGTCCCTCAAAGTTCGTTCTGGTTGGAGCAAGGATGGAAGGGGTGAGGAAGAGACAGGGAGATGACATTGGTGAAACGGATAGAGTGCCTTAGATCTGCTCATAGGAGACTGGGAGGGTGGTGAGACATAGGTGGTATGCATGTGCTCTGATGGTAGAGGAACAGGACATGGTGATGGGTTTCACACTGGGTAAAAGACATGGACCAGTCTCAGTCTTTACAGGTGGAAGAGTGGGGTCACCACTATGGAGATGGTAGGTGCTGTGAGGGGAGCAGTTGTGTGTGGGAATGAGTGTGAGCATGTGAGAGTGAGTGCAACAGTGAGTAGATCTAGGAGTGTGTGCAGGTGTGACAGTATGAGAATGAACAGGTGTGAGGATGAGTGTGTTTCCCTGTGTGAGTGTGAGCAAGTATAAACCACCTCTCAGAACTGAGTTCAGTCTTCATCATATACCCAAGTGCACACATGCACACATTTTCATATGCTCTGTTGTAGTTACGGGTTGCAAGGAGAACAATTACATATAGGACACATAATTTATAGTATTATTTCTAATGGTCACCCAAGGAGTCAAATACAATTAAGGTGCAGAAAATCTGTCCACAACACTAAAGACCTAGAAAATCTAGCCAAGGGCCTGAATCCCATGACAATGATCTGCATGAATTCAGCTGAAAACCCAGAGCCCATGATAATGACCCATGCAAGTCTATCCCACGAATCTGCACTGGTAAGGCCCAAAGGTCAGCGGTGGAAGCTAGAAAGTCTATACCAGCAGGGTGAAGAATCTGTGCCAGCAGGCTGAGCCAAGAAGCGACAATCAAAATAAAGACTAGGGCTCCCCTCAAAAGTACCACAGCCATCCTTAGTGACATTGAGGTCCCGAGCTCCTCTGAAGATGCAAACAGCTGAGTATATATCAGGAGGCCAGCATGACAAACTTCTCCTGGAGATTAAACAGCACACATCTTCCCTTCTGGAGTCAGTAAGTGGTGCTCAAAGTAAGGACCAACGCTCTCCCAAAGTGAACTGCAGCCATTTTCAGCAATAAAGTGTGGAGCTCCTCTGATGATAACAGCCGAGTTTATATCAGGGTAGCCGGCATGACAAGCTCCTCCAGGAGAGCCAATGTCTCCAAACAACACCACCATTTAGGAGAACCCACAACACTACTTTTCCTCTCCAGATCTCCTTTTTATGCTGGCAGCAGTCCTCAGGTGGGCCATCCACATTAAGCACTACGCTGATTCAGTTCAGCTGTTTTAAGTTGACCACCAGTTCCCAATCCACAACAAGGTCACATGCTACTGTTACCACCCCAGCCCAAGGTCCACAGAAACCCAGACACCTCTCACACTTATGCCTTTGGTGGTCTTTGTGTGAGAGAGAGTGAGAATACTTGGGAGAGACTGTGTGTGTGTGTGTGTGTGTGTGTGTGTGTGTGTGTGTGTGTGTGTGTGTTTATCCTGAGCCAGGAGCATGTGAAGAGCTTTGTGTTGAGCCAGGGATTGCCAAATGTGGGGTGGCAGCTCTCACACTCCAACTGACCCCAGTCTTTGGGAGGTCTCTCAGGAGGTGGGGTGAGGTCATGGAGGGAATGTCCTGGGTCAGAGAGGGACAAAGTCAGGACAGTGAGGACACAGCACAGAGAAGACTGGAAGGGACTATTGAGTGCTTCTGGTCACTCGTCAGACTGCTAGTGTACTCAAGGCAGTCTTCTCAGCATCACTGTGACCTTGCCAGAGGTATTTAAAGCTTTTTCTCTGGAGAACCTCACATTGCTTCAATGTGTTCTTCTGCTTAAGTATTTTCAGTCATTCATTTAGTTTTGCAGTCTTGAGTAGTCTGCATCTGAGTGGGCTCTTATAAATAGTAAACAGACCTGACTATTTTCCTCCAAAGCACTTTACTGGGGCTGTTTGGTGTAAAGACTTGGTGCATCCACATTCAGTATGGGATACAAATTAGATTAATGACCTGAACAAGATTGTGGCCCAAGAGTTGGCTGGAGGAACCTGCTGTCCTAAAGCACTTCCCACTGTGCATAGTACCTGGTGCTTTTGCACTTGTGCCTGGGGTGGTCTTGAGAAAATCTGCTGGCAGGGGCCAACTTGGGGCCCACGGGTACCTGCCCCAGCATCAGCCAGGCCCTGGGGTGGGCTGTGCAAAATTTATAACAGCATTTCTGACCCACTTCACAGATAAGGGAGGGAGTCATGTTTGTAGTGGTTAGATGTGGAGCCCAGAACCTTTGGAGTTGCTTGACTTCCTGGTATGAGCCAAAGCCAAGGGAAGCTGTGGTCCACCTGAGTCCTTGGGTGTTCTTCAGCAGGCTATAACTGGTTTTGATTTCTTACTGTCCCTTTTTTCCTGAGTGGTTTTGTAGTCACATGAGGAGGTGTCTGACGTGGGTGTGGCCGAGTCGCCAAGGCATTATCTGGGGGCTTCCTGGCCTGCTGAGAACCAGTAGGCTGGAGGGAGGCAGTGGCATGTGTGTGTAAGTACTAAGGTGTGTACTGTTAAAGATGGGACTTAGTTCTGAGACGACAGCAGGAGTAGGCAGCGTTTGTGGAAAGGTATGGTCATGTTCCATGTTCCAACTGTTACATAGCTCTGATTCTGACATTCAGGCCTGCAGTGTGTTTCTCATCCATGAGGTATAAGTGGGGATAGTGTAAGGGAACCTGGGTCTGAAGTCTGCCCTGTCAAAGCTGAGCTCATGCCTAGCCTGAGGGATAGTCTAGAGAACTCAAAAGGATGTAATGTAGGTTCTGTCCTCCGGAATCTGAGTTGGTAGGACTAAGGCATACCTGTCACCATGGCAGGGTTCATATCATCATAGTCCAGGGTCATGCAAAAAGCAACATTGTCTTCATACCCTGATTTCCTGAGCAATATGCTTCTGCCCTGTGTGACGTCAGTGGTCAGTACATGTATGTGGGAAGTGGCAGGAGTGGTGAGTCCTACATGTGGTGTAGTGGGGAAAGGAGCTCTCCAGTCAATCAAGAACTCACTTATTCTCCTCTTAGAGTTAGTGTAGAGTTGTTTTACGCCTACATTTTGTTGAAATAATAAGAGAACATCAAGTTTTCTAACTTACGTTCCCTTATCCTCATTCAATTCAGGTGAAGTCCTGTTTGCTGTGCCATAGTTGTAGCTCCTCCCTTTGCTTGCTTCAGGACCCAATATTCTAGTTCTGAGTCATAAAGTTGTGGTTGGGTCTTGCCTGTGGCCAGATGAGGAACTTGATTAGAGGGCTATCATTTGCTTCATAAAGTAGTCCTGCTTTCACTTACTGAAGGTTGCTTGGAGTGAGGATTCCTTTGAGATGGAGGTACCAGGTTACTAATGAGAAGACACCACTGTATGTAGAAACCTGAGCATCTTTACAGCTCTGCACGCTCAAATTGGTGGCTCTTAGATAAAAGGTGGGAGAGGGGTGCTGTCCTGCCTCCCTCCTAGAGACAGCAACTGCAGTGGATTCTTGCTCTGCTTTATCTTGAAGGCTATGCAGTGAACTGTTACACAGAGAGGTTGCTGTGGGCCCTGGCTGCTCTTGCATTCTCCTAGGTGCATGTACTCTGGCTTCCACAGAGGCCCAGGTAGGGGCTGTCTCTTGCTGAGTTGGCTTCTGGTTAATGGGTGTCCACCAGCGTCCAGTCACGCAGTGAGGCTTGACGACCAGACCTGCTGAGAAATCTTCTATCTTATGGTTATGTCATACTTTGAATATCCACTCTTTGATTTGTGTATATTTAGGCCATGTTCACCTCTTGATTGCTGTGAATAGTGCTGTTGTCAATACATATATGCAAATTTCTGTGTGGACTGTTTTGTTCTCTTGAGTATATACCCAGGAGTAGAATTTCTGGTCAAATGGTGCTCCAGGTTTACCTTTTCCAGGAACTGCCACACTGTTCCCACCAGCAGTGTGGGAGGACTTCTGTTACCCTTACCTCTTTACCAGTACTGTCATATATCTCTGCTTCTAACATTCAGGACTAGGGGTGTAGTTTTAGTAAAAGAATACTTCCCTAGCATGCACTAGGTTCTGGGTTAGATCCCTAGCACTGTAAAGAAAAAAGAATGATCTTTGCATCTTAACAGTGGTTTAAGATTTTCATTTCCTCAATGGATAATGATGTTGAACCTCTTTTCCTGTGTTTGTCCATTCTGTTTAAATCCTTGCCCAGCTTTGGTTTGTCTTCTTGTGATGCCCTACTGTTGCCCCTTGAAAGGATGAGGGAGGTGGTGTCTCTTGTGTGTTGGAAATGGGGCTTGGAGTCCTGTCTGGGCATCTGTCTCAGCATTAGTTGTTGCTCAGGGTCTCCTATATGCTCTCCTGTGGTCTTTTAGGCTCTTTCTCCTTGTCAGAGTTTTCCCTTCATTGAGTTATCTAAAGTTTCATTTTCCTGCTTCTTGGGAACCGTACCAGCTGGCAGATGCAAGAATGTAACTGGTGTGGAGCTGTTGGCTGCAGTGCTGGGGCCCACATTAAAGGCCTAGTTGTGACTAGTCACAACTGGGAGTGGACCTCTCCGTTCTACATCACAGTTAGAGCAGAGCTGTGCCTGTTGGGGCTGAGACAAGGATGGAGGCTTTAGTCCCAGTGTCAGGAGAGGGCTTTTGTTTATTTGTTTGTTTTTTGTTTTTCATATCAGTATATTTAGCATGGTAGCCATTTTTAAGTGTCCAGTTCAATTGTGCACAATATGTTTTCTTCTCTGTTCAGTGCGCTATAGGACAGTTTTGTCTGGTCAGCTCCACTCATTCAATACAGACTGTCCTCCTTCATGGTGCGAGTTCTAAGAAAGTACTTTGCAGGAGCATCTCTGTGCACACCAGGTGAATGTTTTTGCTGCCATGCTTGTCTCTGGTGGTCTCCCAAACTTGGATTTGATTGGGGTTTATTGGCCTCAGCTGGAGGGTATTGGTAGCCTGGTCTCACCTGGGTCATCAGGCAAGATAACCAGGTCTCACCTTATCTCCTCTATAAGCAAGGCACTTTCAAGGCTAGGTAAGGCCTGGTTCTGACCAAAAGCCTGCTGGACCTGGGGGCCTTGGTTTCTGTGCGTGCGTGCGTGCGTGCGTGTGTGTGTGTGTGTAGTGGGCTTTTCTGTCAGTGTGCCTATCAAGTGCTTCTGAAGGATTCTAGCCATTGCAGCTGGTTCTCTGAAAACTTCTCCCTACCACTCTCTTCCCTGCCTGAAAGACACAGAGATATCACTATAATATGATTGACAACTTTTGCTCCGTAAGATACTCCTGAGTGCAGTTTCTTATGACATAGCTTTGGCTAGGTAGGATGTGTATTGGAAATATGCCAGCCCCTCGCTTATTGCCTGTTACAGGCTGGTTACTTTCTGTGCTGTCTTTCCTGGGAGATGTCTAAAAGCTTGAAGCAGAAATACAGTGCTGTTTCCATCCCCTACCCCATGACCTGAGTTGGTGACAGAGCAGGGCTGAAGTTCATACGGGGCATGGCACTGTGTGCCTGCCCTTGGGCAGGTGAGTACTGCTTTCCTTTTTGTCACAGGGACATCTCTTGGAGTGTGGTCTCCCATTAAAAACTGAGTTTTCTTGTGTAGATAGGGGTCCTCTGTACATGTGCTCAACTTTTGACTGTGAGATTGCTCCATGGGTTTCCTTACTGAAGTTTCTCACTGCTTTTGGGGGCAGTGTCTGTAATTTGACTATCTTTTCTTTTTTCTTAATTTACAGCCAGAAAACCTGCAGAAGAACTGGCTTCGGGAATTTTATCAGGTAAGAATTACTGAGACTGTGTCTTTTCAGAATAGCTACTTACATGGTATTTGTATTGTGGTGTTTCCACATGAAGGTCCGATCTTGTCTGTGTGACAAGCTAGAGTGACTGTCACTGTGTGGAAAGCAAGCATGACTCTTACTGACTCAGATGGGCTTTATTTCAGTGTTTTACTTATTTATTTTTAATTTTTGTTGTTGTTGTTGTTACGAATTGAACTCAGAACCTTGCACTTGCCAGGCAGGCGCTATGCCACTGAGCTATATCCCCAGCCCACATCTGTGTTTTAGGAGTAGTCTGTGTTATCATCCCTTGACAAGCAAGTTCCTGGTCCTCCACAGAGGTCAGTTTTCACATTCTGGCTTCCTCTGAGCCTATGATTCATTCCTTCTGTGGTTGGGTCTCTGTATCATCATGGGTGGAGGCTGTTGTTTTGTAGGAGGGTCCCATTGGTGCAATATGAGGCCTAGATGGGCACTCAGATAGGCAGCATTGGCACGCGGAGAGGCTGCTGGGAGCTTGGATGACTTTTAGGAGGATGCTGTTTGGATGAAGTGAAAATTCCTTCAGTTGACTATCAAGCAAATATATTTGTGGTGTTTGTGCTCTGGTGTATTCTGTCTCAGACTTGGGGATGCAGCTCTGAAGAAACAAAAGTCTGTTTCCCACAGCATATATTTTAGTGTATGTGATGGGATGATGAGAAGGCATGTACTCTCTTGGTTGCTCCTGACTAGGTGGCATGTGGCTGCTCTGAGGAGAAACCATGTGACTGAGACCTGCAGGGTGCGAAGGGCAGAGAGGCCAAGGAGGGCCTGGGGGTGACTGGGTGTCTGCAGTCCAGAGGGGAGGGCCTGTGTAGACTGGCTGCAGGTGCTTGGAGTTTGTGGTCCATTGCCAGGCCAAATCAGGCCTGAGGGCATTCACATTCCCTATTTCTTTGGTTGTTTGATGGAGGTAAGTAGGGATGGAGCTTGAATGGGAACCCAGGGTACCTGTTGGGAGCAAGGTGAAAATGGACACCCAGGGCCTGTGAAGGACACCTGCCTGTAGCCCCAAAGGTTGCTGGAAATTCTGCCAGAGAGGGAGATCTGAGGCTGTATTGTGGGCAGTGGTCCATGCTGGACAACCTGGGGATGGTGTGTCTGTCTGTCTGTCTGTGTGTCTGGCCTGAACCCTAACATCCCATGTGGTACTTGGGCAGCCCTCCTTCCCTTTTGCCTGTCATGAGTGTCTACTTGGGTGTTTAGAAGTTGAGTCCTTTGTTCACCATCCAACATTTGTAAATTTTTTGTCTCCAAGCATTGTATTTGGTTCTGGGACAGACAACTCCTTGGGGAATAGTTGAGACTTAACTGGGGAAAATTCTGGAAGAAGAACACTTTGGTATGGGGAAAAAGGAGAAGTTGGCAGTCTGAGGAGGAACTCAGCTAGTGAGGAAACAAGGGAAAGTCTGTCAGAGAAGGGTCTCAGGTAGTAAGGGTCAGGAGAATCCCTGTTAGAGGAGGGTCTTAGTGAGGGGTAGGGGTGTGGGGCTTTTGTCAGAGGAAGGTGTCAGGTAGTGAGATGTACATGGGAGGGCTCTATCAGGGGAGGGTTTCCAGCTATTTAGGGCCTGGCCTCTGTGGGTCATAGACTTTACTTTTTAGGCTGCTGGTTTCTAGTTCCTGTGGAAGGCAGTGTGAGATGGGTGATATGGGTTTCTGAGTAATATTGTATGTGTTGGTGAACCCCTTGTAGGTAGTGGACTTATATTTCTCCATACTTGTCATCTCTGAAAGGGGGCTGTTCAAGTCCTTTGTTCAGACCAGGAAGCAAACAGGCTTGGAAAGAGTCCCAGGGCAGTGTGGGAGATAGCCATAATGGGACGTGGTAGTGCTTTGTGAATTATGAACCAGCTTCAAAGGCAATACAGGGTTAATCGTCTATCCAGGATTGTCTACACACAGGAGGTAACAGAGGTCCCAGCAGACCATAGTTATAACGAGACTGCATTAGGGAACATGGTATGGTGTCAAGGTAGTGATGGGCCCTCTTGGAGCTCTGGTCACTGTTCAGGTATGCAGGGACTCTGTGTGGCCGGCAGCATATGTGGCCCAGAGGGATCCTGCCTCCTCACACAGAGAGCTTTGGATTGTCTGCTCTCTGGGTATGGGGATTGGTTTGGGGAGACAGGGCCTTTTGTGCTGGTGTCTAGGTGCTTACCTGGTGACAAGTACAACCTTTTCCTGAAAAAAATCAAGAACCAGTCCTTCTTGGGGATAGGACAGCTTTCTGCAGCCCCAACTGTCCCTTTCTAGGAAGATGCTGTAGGTGTGGTCTTCATTCTTTGTTCTTTCTAGATCCTTGCATCAGTGCCTGTGAGACAGCACTGGGTAATTCCTAGTCTAGTGACAAAGTAGAGACAGGAATGATGAAGCAATTAGCTCCTGTGAGGCAGGGCCAGGAGAGACTGAATCTAAGCATGGGATCCAAGAGTAGGTGGGAGCCCTGCCTTGTACAGTTCCAGTGAGGGCACCATCTTGGATCCGTTCTGTGCTCTTGCCACGTGACTTATGTGTTCTGGGCTTCTGCATCCTGTGGTAGGCCCTAGATGTAGTTCTGAGGGTTCTTTCTGGTGCTGCATAGGCTCCTCTCTCTGCTCTGCCACTTGATATGCCCTTGTGCACACTAGTCTGAAAAAGGAGTGAGGGTAGACCAGGCCCTGTCCCCTTACCCAGAGCAAGAGGGACATGGGAGTGAGCATGTAGCCTCTCCTCTGATGTGTGGTGAGTGAGGATGAAGTGCTCATGGGAGAATCTTGGAGGTGAGAGAACTACAGCCTCCTGTACATGTCCTGGTATGTCACATATAGTAATAGCATCACAGACACACCCCACAGTGAATTTCAGAGCCATTGCCTCAGTCTACTCCTTTGTTCGATCACTAATACATCATTCAGGCACAGAGTAGCACATTTGGAAAGTATCATCAAGGACACATTACCTGTCCTGCAGAGCATCTGTCTCACTGTGGCTTAGAAGTGAGGGTGGGTGGAGGAGCTGTTTTTGTTGGAGAGACTGGCTTGAGACCTGAAGGATTAGGAGGGGCCATTCTGCCTTTGCTGGTCAAGTGCTGATTTTGATTCTTCAAACTCTGCAAATGAGGTACCTAGGAAGTCAAGTTTAACTTTCTTAGTGGTTTGTTTGTTTGTTTATTTTTTAAAGAGAAAAAAACAACAGAAACAATGATACAGAATTTCAAAACAAGATAATAAGAAATTAACAGTGGTTACTATATTGTGTTTTGTGATCCTCAGAGTAGTTGTTCAGATTACAAGATATAGGCATGCATAATTGATAAAACAATATAAGCACAAACAGGTTTTTTTTTTAGAAATCAGTAGTGTAACTATCTTAGCTATCTTTTGTGTATATATACATTTTTTTCTTTTCCCTTCCTTCTTTTCTCCTTTCAGCCATTCCAGTTGTTCTTTCCTTTTGAGCAGTTTCTTTCCCTTTTACAATACCTATTGTAGATTTTGAATCTCATTTAGTTTTTCAGTTTCTTACACTAGGGAGACAATATGATGTTTATACATGTGAGTTTGATTTATCTCACTTACGAGTATGGTGTCTAGTTACATCCATTTACCTATAAAAGCATTGAGTTTATCCTTCTTTATAGCTGTGTAGTACTTCATTATATAAAAATACCACATCTTTTTTATCCATTCCTCAGTTGATGAGCATTTGGGTTGTTTCCAAGATTTAGCTGTTACAGATTGTGCTGCTATAAACATGGGTGCTGTTAGTATTACTGTTGACCAAGAGAATGTACTTCAGTGTCAGCTTTCAGGAACATGGATCCATCTGCCTTTCTCATAGCTGTAACCCAAGCATCTGCCTGTCACATAGTGTGTGCATAGGAGTTATTTGTTGATAACATTCTGAAGTCATTGAAAAAAGCAGAAAATGTAAATAACTAAATATTTCCTCCAGTCCCAGGTTCATCTCCAAATTGAGGTACATACCCTGCATATGTGTCGATCTATGTGTGACTGTACCTTCTATTAAGTGGGTCATAGGAGTTTGTATTTTCACAGTTCTCTTAGTCATACTTTTTTTTGGTAAACTGGGAAAAAATTTCTATGTAAATTAATGTACACTGTGTTTTAATACCATTCTTTATTATATGCTTGCTTGCTTGTTTGTTTTTTGAGATGGGATCTTGCTATGTACAGTACTTCAGACTGGCCTCGAACTCATTGTGTAGCCCTGGCTAGCCTCAGACTCACAGCAGTCCTCCTGCCTTAGCCTCTCAAGTGCTGAGATTATAAAAATGTGCATGTCTGGCTTAACCATGTCTGTTTCAGTTTTTGAAGTGGCTTTCCTGATGATGGATGCATGGATTATTTAAATTTTATTTACGGTGTTGATAAGGATAAATTTTAACAGTGTTGAGTGTCATCCAAACATGAAAGGTCAGTTATTGAAGTTTATTTTATTGAGATAATAAAGTTTTCTTACCAGTAATGTTACCAGATGGAGTTTGAGGAGGATATCCTCCAAAGAGAAGATGAGAACTTCAAGCCATTCCCCACTCCCCCACCCCCAAGAAAAAGGAAATAGGTTCATTGATTGCCATCACAGAAAAAGAATTCCAGGACTTGTCAGTGAGAGGCATAAGTAGATTTATTAAGCAGAGTTAATTAGTCTGGGGTTGGGGTTATATTTGTGGTTTTAAAGGTATCCTTTAAGATGGGTGATTTACATTGTCTTGCCTAAAAGCATTCTTTGAGCTCTTTGAATCTGTTTTTTCATCTTAAGGTCAAGTTGCTCCCCTTTTCCTTATGAAGTAGGTTAATTTATTGATTTGAAGTATTTTAAAGAGTTTTGGGTGTCATGTCCTAGAACAAATAAACAAGTCTGGGGGGTACGATTGTAGAGTACAGATATAGATAACTTTTGATCACTCTTAGAATTAGATTCCTTGTCTCTTTTCTGCCTTTCTTTCTTCTATCCATTCCCAGTGAAAACTTGAAAGGTGAAAACTGGTTCAGAGAACCGAGCGTTTTCCCATCAGTAATTCTGAAATGAATTTGCTTCATGTACAAAACTGGCCAAAAACTGGCTACTAATCAATTACAGTGCATTCCTCTCAACATGCTGCATTTCTGTGGTCAAGAATCATTTGCATTGTTATCAGTTTCAAATTTAGAGAGTTGTAAAAGTAGTTCAAATATAACTAAAGACAGAGATAACCCAAATAGGTGAGCTAAACAGGCACTGATTATTTTTGTTCATTTAAAAGTGTTCTACAGTTTTTCCTGACAGGAATTTCAAGAATCATGTGACAGGCAATGTCATTGTTCAGTTAATATGGAAGAATAGTTACTATTTTACCCTCCTGTCTTTGGCAAACTAAAACTAAGAAAGTACATGCACCGGTGTATTTCAAGATCTAACAACAGAAGGCACAGGCAGGGAGGGACTGAGAGGTGAGCGCTCCTGTTGCCCATTTTGTAGCAGAGAGAATGTCCAGCCAGTCAACAAAGTGAAATTCACAATGTCTCGCATCTAGTCACAAATGATTGGGCAGGTAAAGAAGCACGAAAGTATGACCCATAACAAGGAGGAAAACCAATTCCTAGTGTGGTTATGAACTTGTGAGTTTTATCAATTCAAAGAACTTGATTTTGGTTTTATTGTGTCTGTTATTTTTGTTTTCTCTTTGATTTCTGTTCTTTTTTAGGAATTTATATTAGTTACTTTAATTTGCTCTTTTATATCTAGTTTTTGAAAGTAGAAGACAGAAATTTGACATGGGGTATTATTACTGATGTTCCTGACAGTAAAAAGAGGGAAATAGTAAGAACTTTATGTGAATACATTTGAAATTTGATATGAAAGGAACATGTTTTTGGAAAAACAAATTGTCATTGTTTACTCCAGAAGAAATAAATGAACACAATAAGTGTGTATCCATGAAATTGAAATTTGCCTATCACCTTTCCACAAAAGCCCTTTCAATCTCAGACAGCTTTGCTGGTGAGTTCTGTCCATTGTTTCAACAAGAATCAATAATTATTCGACAGAAACTTTCCAAGAAGATTAAATCATAGTTGGTATTTCCTAACTCATTCTATGGCATTGTTACTGACTCCTCAGGTCTAGTTCACTCACCACTCTTTGAACAAACATGGGAGACTGGGAGAAAAGGGAAAGGCTTTATTTGAAGCTAACTGAAGAAATAGAGGGACCTCATATTACCACAAATACAAGTGTGCAAAGAGATGGGATACAACGAGACAATGGACAACTCTATACTTGCTTTATCCCTCCTGGCCTTTTTTGATCTGTCCCTTCCCTGTGAAGCAAAACTGGACTTTGTCCTCCTGGAGCAAGCATCTGCATATTCTGTCCATTCATCTGTGTTGAGGAGAGGGGGTGCTGCCAGTTACACACTGGACCTGAAGAAGTTTGGAGAGATGACTTGTCTTTGAAGGAAAACAGTTTCTTAATTTTTAAAATTCTGTTTTGCCCTGACAGTTACAGCATGAGCATAATTATCCTGACAGTAAAAGCAGACAGAGGTATTACATGAAAGAAAACATAGATCATACTCATGGAGAATTTCTTAAGAATTTGATAAATCAAGGATATAAACTAGTATAAACACACACACACACACACGCACGCACGCACACATGATAGATCCCTTGTTCTTTTATGGGGGATTGCTTCCAGGACCTCCTGAGATACCAGACTCAATAGATGCTCAAGTCCTTTGTGTAAAATGGTATAATATTGGCATATAACCTGTGCCAATACTTTAAGTCATCTTTATATTACTTATAATATGTAACACTATGCAAATTCTATGTAAGTAGATGTTACACTGTATTGTTTAATGAATGACAAAAAATATACACATGTTCAGTTTTAAGCACAATTCTTTCCCCAATATTTTCAGTCCTTGATTGGTTGATTACATGGATGCAAAACTCATGGATATAGGTATGGAGGGTTAATTGAATATATAAAATTTAAGGTACAATACTGCAGAATTCAGGGTTGGTTTAATACTAAAAAAATCAATAAAATTTGACATGGCAACTGATTGAAGAAGAAAAACTATATGGTTGTCTTAGTAGATATAGAAAAAACATTTTAAAAACATTGACAAAATTCCTGTGGTAAGAATTTTAAAACTAAGCATAAAGAACTTCCTTAGTTTATAAAGACTGTGTACAGAGCCCCACCACTCCCTTTGTACTTAATGCTGGAAGATGCGCTTCTTCTGTATCTAAAGGCTGGGAGCAGGGCAAGGTCACCTGGTCTCACCTTTCCCATTTAGTGTGTCCTGAAGGGCCTAGCCAGTGCAGTAAAGCAATAAAAGAAAGAAAGAAAAGAAATAAAAATCATATAGACGTGAAAGGAATATATAGAACTCAATTTTGGCAGAAGACTTGACTGGCTACATAGAAAATTATAAAGATTCTTGAGATTTCTGCTGTTATATTATTAAGCGAATTTATTTAGTTTTCAACATGTAAGATCAATATGAAAACATTTTTTTTCAAACATTGTGAAAATGGGTATTCTCCCAAAATTATTATACAGATTTAATGCAATCCCAATCAAAATACCACTTGCCTACCTCACAGAGCTAGAGAAAGCATTCCTGAAATTCATCTGGAACCAGAAAAGACCTAGAATAGCAAAGGCAATTCTGGGCAACAAAGGGAAGGCAGGAGGTATCACAATCCCCGACTTGAAACTATACTACAAAGCTACTGTGATAAAATCAGCATGGCACTGGAATCAAAACAGACCTGAAGATCAATGGAACAGATTAGAAGATACAGCCACAACTACAAACACACTCAGCCACCTCATCTTTGACAAAGGGGTCAAACATGTACATTGGAAGAAAGACAGCCTCTTTAACAAATGGTGCTGGGAAAATTGGCTTTCTATATGCCGTAAACTAAATCTGGATCCATGCGTATCACCATGCACTAAAATAAAGTCAAAATGGGTCAAAGATCTGAATATAAAAACAGAGACATTAAACTTACTAGAAGACAGAGTAGGTAAAAATCTTGATGACATAGGAGTAAACAGAGAGTTCATGAACAAAAATCAAATTGCACAAGAAACACTTCCCAGAATCAACAACTGGCATCTCATCTTACTAAAAAATTTTTGGATGTCAAAGGAAATCTCCAACAGAGTGAAAGGAAAACCCATGAATTGGGAAAATATCTTAGCCAATTGTCTATCAGACAAAGGACTTCTATCTAAAACATATGAAGAATTAAAAGAAATCAGACCTCTAAAATTCAAGGACCCAATCCAAAAATGGGCATCTGAGATGAATACACACTTCTCAGAGGAAGAAATACAAATGGCAAATAAATATATGAAAAAGTGTTCAACATCAATGGTCATTTGGGAAATGCAAATTAAAACAACACTGAGATTCCATCTCACTCCAGAAAGAATGGCCAAGATTAAAAAATCAACCAACAACAAATGCTGGAGGGGCTGTGGGGAAATAGGAACTCTTCTCCACTGTTGGTGGGAATGTAGACTGGTGCAGCCACTGTGGAAGTCAGTGTGGAGATTCCTCAAGAAGCTAGGATTAGAGATCCCATTCAACCCAGCTATCCCACTTCTGGGCATTTTCCCAGAAGAATTGAAAACATCATACCGCAGTGATATCTGTGCACCCATGTTTATAGCTGCCCAATTTGTAATAGCCAGATCTTGGAAACAACCCAAGTGCCCATCAATCAAAGAATGGATAAAAAAGATGTGGTATTTTTATACAATGGAGTACTACTCAGCTATTAAGAAAGATTGCATTGAGACTTTTATAAGTAAATGGACACAACTTGAGACCATACTCATAAGTGAGATAAATCAAACCCACGTGTAAATACCGTATTGTCTCCCTAGTGTAAGAAACTGAAAAAGTATATATGATCCAAAATCTATAATAAATAGTATGTAAGGGTAAAAAACAGCTTGAAGAGCAAAAGTAATTGGGAAGGGAAAAGAGGGAAAGAGAAAAGGGAAAAGGAAAAGATATAAATCTGTATATATGTATATGTAAGATAACTAAAATGAACACACTGCTGAATGTATTCATTATTGAGAAAGAACAATTAATACTCATATGATTAGGTCCGTTTTACATGTCTATATCAGTTAATGTAAGTAACCATTTTAAAGATAGCGATACGCAGTATTGCAACCATTGTCAAGTTTCTATCATCCTGTTTTGTAAACCTGCAATGTTACTGTTGTACATTTACTCTAGTCGTTTGTTTGTCTCTTTTGCTTGTTGTCTTTGTTATATATGTCTTTTTTTTCCCTTCACTTAAATAAAAAAAAAAGAAAACATCTTTTTTATTAGCTGTGAACAGTTGGGAACTTACAAGTAATGACATTAATGTTAAGATGAAATATTTGGGTATAAATATGCAATATGTCAATATCTGTACAATGGAGATTATGAAACAGTGATGAAAGAAATCAGAAAAGATATAAAGATCTCAAGTGATAATACTACGTTCATGGTTTGAAAGATTGAGCTATTTTAACATATTAATTCTCTTTCATCTGATCTTACAACATGATTTAAGCATTTATATGAGAAAGGGGCTAAAAGAACCAAAACAGTTTGGGGAAAAAACAAAATTTGGATACTTACATTATGCTATCAAGACTTACCTAAAGCTACAGCAGACCAGAGAGTGAGCTGTTGGCAAATGTGTAGAGGTGTAGATCAGAGTGACAGTAAACAGAGAAATAGACCCACAAGTATGGTCAGGTGACTAGGATCTCTGGAAAGACAAGTCATTAGAGAAGGGGTGCCTGTTCAACAAATGGCACTGGACTAATTGGATATCCATGTGCAAAAATACCAGTAGTACTTAAGCTTTGTATCATACATAAAAATTAAGTCAAAATGGATCACAGAGCTAAATGTAAATCTTAGAACTGTGAAAATTTTAGAAGAAGACAAAACAAAAAAGAATCTTTGTGACCTTTGATTAGGCAAAGATTTCTTACATATGGCACCAAAAGCGTAGTCTATGAAATAAAAAAATCAGCATTAGATTTCATTACAGTTTGGAACTACTCTTTATGAGACACTGTTAAGAGTGAAAAGATATTGTAGATTGGAGGAAAATATCTGCAAATTGCACAGCTAATGAGGGACTTGTATCTAGAATGTAAAGAGTCCTTGAAGGTCAACACTAAGAGATCAAAGAATGCAGCTTAAGCATTGGCAAAAGATTTTAATGTGCATTTCACCAAGGAAGATAGCTGGCAGTTAAGTGCATGAGAAGATGCTCTACATCACTAGTCTTTCTGTGTACAAGAAGAACAAACAACAGAGAGGGGTACATGTGTATTAGATTAGTTAAACGAAAAAATAAAATAAAATACAAAAACTGATAGTATCTGTGCTGAGAATGATACAGTGCCCATAGCAAGTCTTTCAGCCTGTCACCAATGCAAAATGGTGAGACCATTTGAGAAAACAGACTCGGTTTGTCTCATAAAATGAAATATATAACTTCCACATGACCTAAAAATTCTACTCCTACCTGCTTACCTAAAACTGGCTTGAAAATGTTTATTTAGTAGACACCTGAAACCAAGGCATACAGCAACTTTATTTGCAATCCCTGCCTTTGAGGAAAGCCAGACTTGAATGTGTCATGACCCCATCCATGGCCCCTTGCCGTACCACCTAGGTTCTCTGAGGAATTGACTGTAGAGGGTCCCACAAGTTCAGCACCAGATGTTCAAGGGTGATGCTGGTTGTACACCTGTATGCTCTGTTCTTCCTTTGTGGCCTCTTTTTCCCAGCCAGTTCTTCCCTGTTCTTCTTCATTTTAGTGGCTAGGACTCAGGCTGTCCTGCTTATGTTTTGTTGTCCTTACACCTCTGCTCCCATCCAGTCTTGAAATCCCCTCCATAGGTGCCCATGACTCCCCACATTTTTATGCAAGTATGGTCCTCTCCCTTCCTTCCATACTGTGGGTTCTAGCAGCCATCATTATCTGCACATCCTTTGGGCCTCTCAGGTGGGCTTCCTGACTCTGCTACACATGTCACATCAGCTGGCCCCACAGGCTTGCTTTACCTGCTGATTCACAGAACATGAAGTTCTTATGTTCCATCCCAAAACCCAGAGTCTCCATCTTTCCCATTCCACATCCAGCGTGCAAGCAAAGGCTGCCATGACTACCTTCAGGGTATTTTACCAATCTGGGTTACTGTTACTGCTGCCATCCTATGTATGCCATTGTCCCCTCTTTCTTGCCGAAGGCAGAAGCTTCTTTGTGGCTTTCTTCATCTGTCTTTGTTACCCTATGGTCTTCACAGAGCAACCTGACTAGTCTTTACCACTGCCTTTAAAGTCCTACAGAAGCCCTTCCCTTGCCGTTGACTCTTCAAGTCCCTTCTTCGACCCCCTTCTTCTGCTTTGGCCTCAGGACGTCTTCACCTACTGTTCCCTCTGAACAGAACCCTTTCTTCCCTTCCTGCCTATGTTTCTAGTTTCTTACTTGATCAGGCTGTGTAGCTCCACCTGTCTGGTAAACCTCTGAAGCTCCATCTGCCTGCTTTATGTAATCTTGCAACCTCTTTCTTCTAATCCCACTCCCATCCTTCCCAACATTACTTTCCTTTACTACCTCTGTATTCGTGACATACCATATATAGTGGTACAGTACCTTGGTTCACAAACTTAATTTGTTTTACGATTTTAGGGAGGATGAATGTGTTCATGTTTGTGTGGGTGTTATGGTTTGTGCTTGGATGTCTCTTCAAAGCCTAATACAGTCATGAGGGCGGGCTTCTAGAATTTGTGATCGATTCATGGTCCAGTGCTGGGATTATGGGTGTGAGTGCTACACCCATCCTACAGTGGGTGGCCTACATACAATATAAGAGGCGGAAAGAATCTTATTTCTGTACTCCTCCCATTTTGCTTTTGTTGCTTTTGCTGTCTTCTGGCCTCTGTGAACTGTTGCCCCTCTGCCACGTGCCAATTTGCCTTGGACCCAGGTGGTTATAGACTGAAACCTCCAAAACTGTGAGCTGAGTAAACCTTTCCTTCCTTAATTTGGGGCATTTGGTATTTTGTCTCAGCAACGAGAGAAAAGTAACCAGACATGGGGGAAAATGGATGTCTTTGTCTTCTGATACAGAATTTGAGATTTTGCCAAATGCTTTTGTTTGTGAATTGTTTCCAAACAGAAGCATTCATAAACCGAGACATTACGGTAGTATAACCTCATTCTGTAGAAGCAAGGACCCACCACCTTCTAGGTCAGTGCCTGACCTAAAGTAGGGGGGTGGCAATAAAGATTCATGTATTAATGTATCCTGGGTTGAAGATTCAGTGAAAGTAGTAGTCTTGGAGGTGCAGGAAGAGCCAGTTGGGGAGCTGGCAGATGAGATTGGGAGTGGAGGCCTGGGGAGTATCCTTGGCACAAGGGCCCAAGGCTGACTGAAACTGGCCTGCGCATCAAAGGTTGGATCAGGCCCCTGGGCCTCTGCCTCACAGAGCAATATGAGTTTCTGGCATTTGAGGCTTCTTGACAGAGGTTAGACTTCCTTCCTCTCAGGTTTTTCCCTTGCCTGAGGTCAGGGGAGCATCCTGGCCTGATTTCTACAAATGCATGGTGAGTTTGGTCCAAATCAGATCAGTGTGGAACCGGGACCCTTGAGAAGGTGGTGCTTAGCTTGGGGAAAGCTTGATTAGAAAGAATGTTTCCACTGCAGGGGACTCAACTGAGGAGATCTCTGGGGACTGTCAAGTCATGTATATGTATAGTGTCATCTGACCTGAAGGTTTTTAGCCTGAGGTATAATTTGTACATAGTGAAGGCACTGACCTTTGGTGCTTGTCATTCAGTTTTGCAAATGTACTCCTGTGGCACCTGCCCAAGGTGGGGCCTCCTTGTCCTCTCCCTTCCTTTTTGGCTTACCCTCAAGTTTCACATATCTTCCTGGCTTTTCCATGACTGAACCTGCCAAATGCTTCAAGTCTGTCTTCCTTCTTTTACCTTCCAGACCTCTGCCATCAGTAGTGCCTGGGCTGTCTCCTGACGCACCTCTGTGAACAGAGCTGCATGGGCATTTGTGTGCAGCTTTCTATGGACACACATAACTATTTTTTCGGACCCACTCTCAGCAGAGGTTAGTTTGCTGTAGGCACATGTGTGTATAAGTCTGTAAGAAGTCACCCAAATGAGTGTGTCAGGATGTCATATGCTATCAGTAGGTGAATCCACGACCACATTTGGTGGTGTCAGCTAATTACTCTGCTCACTGAGACTGCGAAGTGCCTGTGGCACCACATACCCAAGGGAGCAACACATACCTGAGTGAGTAGAACTTGAAGTCATCAGCCTCACATGCAGTTCTCTCTGTTTTGAGTAAACTTGTTGATCTGCCCTTTAGATCTTTCACAGACAAGTGGTCAAGCAGGGAAGCCTTTGAGACTTTGGACCCCATGGCTGGGGCTCATCATGTGCTTATTGTCTTGTGAGTGGGAGATGGTCAGAAATGGGTCTATGTGAAATCTGGGCACAGGTAGCTTCCTGAAGGAGGTGTGAGAAGGCACCTAAGGCTTCTCTGCCTACTAGCTGCGACTGCCTTCTGGCCTCTTTGGTCAGTTGAAAAATTAGAGTGTGTGGGGAGCAGAAAGGAGACCTTGTAGTGCTGCCCTGGCCTTCAATTTAATTGTGCTTCCATCTCAGCAGGTGGAAGAAGGTTTGTTAATTAAAAACAATTTGTTCACATAGCAGTTTGTTGTCTCACAGTGAAAAGTTTTGTTAAGACTGACCCAAGCTCTATACTTCTGCCTATTTCCACTACTTCCTTATAGGCAGTGGCGTCCTCTTCTGTCATCTCCCAGACAAACTTCAAACCAGGTTCTACCTATAAGGCAAACAAGTGTGGCATAGCTGCTGGTCTCTCTGAGGAAACTAAGACCACGCTGTGACCTGACTTCCTAGTGCTGCACTGCCTGCCTGTGAAGTCATGGAAACTTGTAGCATCCTGAGCAGGGGAGTGAGAAGGACATGGCTGCTGCCCACACAGCAGCTTCTGGTGCTTTGTGCGGCTGCTGTGGTGGGCTTGTGGAAGGCGGTGTGTGGGCCATGAGAAACTGAGTCTAGTTAATCCCAAACTAGGGCTGCCTGTGGGCCACAGCACCCAGTATGGGATGTCCCTGCAGTGACCCAGCTCTAGGGGACCTGGAGGAACAGCCCCCACCAGAGCCCAGTGGGCAGCAGGATTTTTAAGAACAGGGCATTTCAGCATGGTTGGTGAATTCCTTTGTCCCTCTCTTGCCCTTATCCTGGCTGTCAGGCTCCTTGGTGGTGTAGCTTGCAGGATGGAATTCCTTTTTAGGTCACTCTGATTCTCCTCTTTGGTGGAGGCTGAACAAGGCCTGACTGTTGCTATTTTTAACTTCACTGTTTGCAGGGTGTGGGGTTGGTGGCCAGAGGCCTGTAGCAGGCTTCCTGGGAGAAAAGCATGGCCTTTTTGCTTCAGTGTCACCTCTGTGTGTGCATGTGCATATGTATCTGCAAATGTGCCTGTGTGTATGTGTGTGTGTGTGTGTGTGTGCACATTTGTGTTTAATTTCCTGTGTTCCTTCTTAAGATTTCTGATTTTTTCCCAAAATATTTTTCTTGAGCTTTCCTGTGAAAGAATATAGCTTTAGAAAACATTAGTATAAAATGTATGTTTTTAAAATTAGTTGCCTATTTTTTCTTTAACCTTCCCTCCTCCTTCCTTCCCTCCCTTCCATCCCACCTTTCTTTTTCTGTAGAATTTTGGCCCAGAAAGCATGTAATTCTGGGCATTGACTTTCCTAGTTATCCCATTGACTTTTCTGGTTGTCCCAAAGTAGAGGATAGCTAGTTCTATTGTTGTACAGCGCTAAGTATGGGATAGGACCTCCAACTCAGGGGAGAGGAGCACCTTTGTAATAGCGTGTTGTAGATGCTTGTTGTTACATTCCTGCTTGCATTGAAGTTTGTACTTTCCCAGGTGTGTTTCCAACTAACTGTGACACAGTGAGCTACCTCGTACATCAGAGTAGCCTTTGCCTTTTGTCCTCAGGATATTCCTGCTGCCAGGCAGCTTGTTTGGTCTGAATGAGCCTTTTACATAGCTGAGGGTCCAAAGCTTCTCTTTCTACAGGTAGCCAGCACCAGGAGCTATTTGGCCATCTTGTAGCTACTGAGAAGACTGTGTGTGAGCCCTCACCTTCCCCGGGGTGAATAAATGCTGGGGACTGGCAGTCCTGTGTCCTCCATGCTGTGTTGCTGCAGCATTAGATATCAAACTGATGGTGCCTATCAAGGCCTGTGGTGAACATCTTTGTGTTCTCATCAGTACTTCATAGAAACCATTTAAGGAAGTCATATAGAAGCAGACACTCAGAAATGTAAAGACATCAGGCAGCACATCCCTGTAGGAGGTGTAAAGCAGGAATCCAAGGCAAATGTGCTTTCTAGAAGGCCTTGCTTCTATCTCTGCTGGCCTCATCTCTGGTCCAGTGGCAAGTGTCAGCTAGCTCATATTGCTTGTAGAAGCTGGCTATCGAGTGCTAGAAACTTGGGGGCCAGCTGTTGTTAAAATAGTATTATATGAACCTATAATAAATTATAATAAAACCAAAGATAATAAATGCCCTAAACCTACCACCTCCTAGTTATTGCACTGTTTTCATCTGTGATCCTAATTATTTATTTCTATGCTGTCTGAGTAAGGCAAATGCAGCACAAAAGAGTTACCAAGCATCTCCTCAGCCCTTGCTCAGCAATGTTACATTAGTAACGTGGAGGGGTGGAGGGGGCTCTTACAGCAGGGAAAAGGGTAAGTGCTGCACCCAGGGTTCTGTCCTGGAGAGCCAGCTGTGAAACGCTTGTAGCACACTGCTGCCTGCACAGTGAAATGAGCAAGTTCTGTCTCATTTGGCCACTGAGGAGATGTCTCTCCCCCAGGGCAGCAGTGCATGAGATGTTTCAGAAATAAGCAGAGGATTGCAAGCCTGGTTTGTCAAATAAAGACCTTGCAGCAAAAAGTTTCACCTTTCTCTGCTGCCTTTATAAGAGCAGTATTGCTTTAGAACCTTGTTACAGAGTCCTCAAAGCCTCCCAGGCACCAGTCCCCTCCTCACCGCCCCCCCCCCCCCACCGAGAGTGGCATTTTCTTACTCCCGTGCTATTAGGATTTATTGCTCCTTCAGTGAAGTGTTTGCAGTACACTGTAAATTATTCCACAGCTTCACTCACTTGCAAAGGAAATATTTTTTTCCTGTTAGCCAAAAATTTCCAACAGCATGTCACTAAAAATGATCATCTTTTAATGAGCTATTTTGAATATCTCTTCTTTTATAGTAATTGGATTAGTCTTAAATGCACCTCTCTGATTTGTGAGCCTGCAGATGCCTGTATATGGTATGGATTTGCACCATCTGAACATGGCACTGCACCACCACAAGAACTGGCAGGCAGAAGTTCCAGGGTATGACACTTTTAAGGAACACTAATACCTCCTTTTTCGTTTACCTTATCACTAGGAAATTAGGAAAGATCAGAGACCTTAAACAAAGCACTATTTCGCATCATACTGTGAAGTGTCTGATGGTGTTTTACTGCTTCTTTGCAAAGTACTGGCAAGACTCAAGGTCCAAGGGGATGTGTTCTTTGGGTCTCTGTCCCCCCCCCCCACCAGTTAAACAGTGACTGTGTTCAGCACATATATTTGAGTTTCAGATGTAGAAGTGAAAAAGATAGTAGGTTGAACCCCAGGCCTGGCTCCACACTCAGCTAATGAGTTTGGCTAGTTTTGCTTCAAAATGCTTCCAAATGCTTCTCTACCCCAAATCATCGCAAAGCAAAATCAGGCAGCATATTGTTTTATTTGTGAATATTTCTGTATTATCACTAAAAGATAAGAAATTCCACAATACCATTGTTATACTATAGTGATTAATAATTCCATCATATTAAATATACAGGCAGCATTCAGATGTTCTCAGTTGTCTTTTTTTTTCAATTTCTGTTTTAAAATTGCCTTATGTATTGGTAGAAATGAAAAACTTTTGTAACTTTTTTGAGGTATAATTGGTGTACCATACACTTCACATATTTAAAGTTTATAGTGGGGGATTATAATTTAGATCTCCACCTGGGAAAGTATCACTATTATCAAAACAGTGACACTGCCTGAGGAAGGTTTTTAGTGCCTTTTTCATTCCTCTCTCTCTATTGCTGTCACCAGACATCCACTGGTTTACTTTCTGATGAGTTAGCATTTTATAACATTTTATATACATTTTATAATGTGTATTTTTTTTTCTTGTCTGACTGCTATCATGCAGTACAATTCTGGTTCCTTGTGGTTAGAGGACAGACTCTGTGATTTCAGTGATTTCTTTAAATTTTTTGAGACTTGGTTTATGGCCAGCATGTCTTTTCTTGTGTAGTGGAGAAAAACATGTACCTGCATCACTAGATGTGTGATTTTATGGTGTCATTAGTTCAGGGTACTTGATTGTGTTTCTCTGTCCTGATTCTGTGTGTGCTGTATGTGCATGTTGGAGACATCTAAATATGTTGATTGAGGGAGAATGTTGCACTTTCCCTAAAATGATTGTGGGATTATCCATTTTTCCCTTTTCCCTGTCAGTTTCTTCCCAGTGTATTGGCCATACCCACATTTGTGGTTGTGCTGTCTTCCTGAGCATTGTCTCTGATGGTTATGAAGTGTTCCTCTTTGGGCCGGGGATTTAGCTCAGCAGCACAAGTGCCTGCCTGGCAAGTGGAAAGTCATGAGTTCAATCCCTGGTACAAAAAAAAAAAAAAATTCTTTTTCATTTCACAAAGTCTTTTTGTCTCTCATTAGTACAGCCACTCTTGCCTTCTTTCCTCTTGCTCATTGCTGTGTGATATATCTGTTTCTATGCATCTACTTCTAGTCTGTCTTTCTGATGAAAGTGTGGCTCTAACAGGCAGCATGGGGAGGGCTTATTTCCCCTTTGTAGCCTCTTACCAGAGTGTCTAGGCTGGGGCACTGTGGCAGAACTTCTTGGCAGTAGCAATGTTGTTTCTGTGTTTTCTCTGGTATGGTGCCACCAACTGGCCACATGAGACTGGTAGCCACCTTAAATGGATTAGTGCTGTTGAGGAACTGAATCTTTAGACATTTACTTGTATAATTTTAGTTTAATCAGCCACATGTGACTCGTGGTTGCCACCTTGCATGGGCAGGTCTAGACATTAACACTTAATGTTAACATTCACAGGTTTGAATGTGGGTCTGCTATTTTATTACTCATCTTCCGTTTATGCAGTGTGCTTTTTGTTCCTTTGTTTCATCATTACTGCTTTCTTCTGGATTTTTTTTTTTTACATTTATCTTTTGGTTGATTGCATTTTAAAACGTATTTCTGAGTGGTTGCTCTAGGCTTATGATACACAATCATATGTCACTTAAAGATGCAGGTACATTCTGAGAAATGTATTGTTAGATGGTTTTCTTGTTGTGTAAACATCTCTAAGTGTACTTATACACATGAGAGGTGGAGGTCAGTCATAGGATGTTACCTCTTGATGTAAGAGACTCAGAAACCATAAGCCACAGGAGTCCGCTGATGATAAAATGTTCTATAGTAACTTTTTAATCAGTAGAAGGAGTACACTCTAAACTAGTGATAAATAGTATAGCATGCCAATATGTAAACAAAATAGCCACTTACCATCAAATATTATGTTCTGTACGTAATTGTACTGTACTTTTATAGGGCCGGAAGCACCATAGGCTTGTTTACCTCAGGATCACCACAAATGCAATGCTTTATAGCATATGTGTTACATATGTATACAATGTAAAACCCAGTAGGTAATGTTATAATTGTTGCTCAGCAGCGCACAACCTCCCTGCCTCACATCTAGCCTCACCTGTTTTTGGAAAGCAAGATTTACTGGAGCAGCCTGTGGCTGTGTTTGTGTGCTTGAGCAGCTCTCTAGAGACTGAGTGGCCTGCAGAGCCTCAAATAAGTATCTGCTTCTTTAAGGAGAAGACCTACTCTAGTATATCTTTTACAGGGTACTGATGGAGGTGTCAAATTTTTGTATGTCAAAAAATTGTTTTTCTGTGAGAACATTTAGCTGGATATTTAATCTTTGGTTCATATTTCGTTTCATTGAGTCTTTTCAAAAAGGTTTTTCTGTTGTTGCTTTAGTCTGAATGTTGTTTCTGAAGAATGTGATACCAGACTTTACTGTTCATTACTCTTTTTATCTGGAGGCCCTGAAGACTTATCTTTATTTTGGAACCTAATTGTTCTCCTAGCACATTTTAAGATGGATGCTTTGGGGTCACTTCTCAGGTGTTCCATAAGCCTTTCCATATGGATGTTTCAGTCTTTCTTACATTTTTAAATTCTTGGATGGTAGTTTTAAATACCAGTTCTCTTAATTGTCGTGTTTTTCTTCTGGGGGGAAAGCATCAGCTAATGTGGATGTCATTTCTTTGCCTTTGCTTCTTTCACTGATTACTGTTGTATTTTCCTTTTACTTGATTTTTCTTTTTGCATTTTATAACTTATTTTTCTTTTCTGTGGTTGTTTTTTTTTCCCATTTTTTACCCCCTAAGATTAATCAGCATTCTTCATTTCCTTTTTGGGGCCATTTCATTTTAGTTTCCTGTTTTTGGTTCCAAATGATTGTTTGAGTATATTTAATTTTATTTTCAGTGTAGACTTAAATTTTACTCTGTTTGTGGTTGATTTCCTGGAATTACAGGTGTTTTTGTCAGTCTAGAATTTTTGTCTCATTCATTCATTGTAGTGTTGCAGGGACTCCCTGAACGTCATAGTGTTCATTTTCAGTAGTAGTACAGTGTTTGCAGAATTCCTGGTGTAATAGCACCCTCTTCTGTCAGTCTTGGAAATTCAGATAAACTAGTGTTTTAGTGTTAGCACTCTGACTTTATGATTCTCTTTTTTCTTGCAAGGATCTATTTTTACATCCTTTTCTTACTTTCCCCTTTAGCAGCCACTTGTCCGGGTCTGCTGCTTCGCTTTTATATCTTCCTCTTTTCTTGATACAGTGCCCCAAATAAGTGCCCTTTATGTTAGCTGCAGGCCCCTAAGAATCCCATCCCTGGAGCCCATATTCTGATTGCCTAGATCAGTGATGCAAATCTTTTAGAAGCTCCCAAGTTGCAACTCAGAATCTACTTACTTATCACAAAGTGATAACACTGCAATTAAACCTGAATAGTAAGGTTTTGGTTTAGAAAAAACAACTGTTATGTGATTCTTGGCTACTAGAGTGACTTGGCTTGCTTGCTTGCTAAGTGGCCACTGTGGCATGTACACCATAGGTTCATCACCACTGGCCTAGGTGCTTCCCAGAATTTTCGGACTTCCTGGTTGTGTCCTGAAATCTGCCCCGAGCCCTTTTAGAGGTCACTGTATGTCTTCCCACCCATTTTTTTTTTTTTGCCTTTGTTTATCCTGGAGCCTTGCCCCAAAATGCAGGGGTCCCTATTGGGTGTTGGTGTTTTTCTCTTTAATTATAGTTGTTTTGTATTTGCTACATTGTCTCTGAACTGCAGTAGAGGCTGAGATTTAGTGATTCTCTATCCATGTGTAATTATATATAATGTAATTTGTGTATTATACGTATAACATTTTATATCATCTGCCAAAAAATATACACACTTCAGCTGTTCGCTATACTAGTAAATGTCTGGCAGCTAATGGCCACCACTTTGAGCACCTCTTGTAATGGAAGAGGCCAAAGGTAACTTGTATTACCTTCACAGTGTCTCAATAAATTTAGTATTAAAATATTTATTTTTTTCCTGATACATTCCTTTTTGGCGAACTATATATATATATATGGTATCTGCATATATCCATTTTTACTACTTTATGTTAATTCTGAGCATCCCATTTGCCCCCTTCAAGATTGAGCAGGTCTATTGTTAGGAAGTCTCTGGGTTTTCTTTCATATGAAGGTGTTTTTATTTTCCTTTCATTCCTGGAGATGTTTTCACTAGATGTTGTGTTTTTTTCTTTTAGTATTTTAGAGTTCCCCTGTCTTTTCACTTCTAGGTTTTCTGATAAGAACTTTAGGGCTTAAAAAAAGAACCACAGGGTAATTCAGACAGTGCTTCCATCCTCCTTGTGTTACTTTCTTTAGCTGATTGGAAGATTTTTTTCCTTCATCTTCGGTTTTCGTCAGTTTGGTTATACTGTGCCTGAATTCTCTGACTTTTTAGGCATTTACTGAAGTTCTGGAATCTATAAATTTATGTGTTTCATGAAGTAAAGGAAAATTGGGGCTATTATTTTTTCAAATGTTGATTTCCTCTCAAATCTCTTTTTCTTCTCCTTCTGTGTTACCAGTCACAGTCATGTACTACATAATGGCATTATGTAGTATGCCATGTTCAGTCAGTATTTACCCATATACCACAGTGGCTGTATAGATTGTGATGGAGCTGAAAGAGTCCTATCACATAGTGAATGGACAGTTGAAGAAGAGGCAAGAGGCAAAAGAAACTGCAGAAGAAGGAGGAGAAGGAGGAGGAGGGGGAGGGGGAGGGGAGGAAGAGGAGGAGGAGGAGGAAGGGGAGGAGGAAGAGGAGGAAGAGGAGGAAGAAGAGGAGGAGGAAGAGGAGGAGGAGGAAGAGAAGGAGGAGGAAGAGGAGGAGGAGGAAGAGGAGGAGGAGGAAGAGGAAGAGAAAGAAGAAGAAGAAGAAGAAGAAGAAGAAGAAGAAGAAGAAGAAGAAGAAGAAGAAAAGAAGAAAGGAACCCTTAAGAACATTTGCAGAAGCTCCTGAAGAAGGAGAAGAAGGAGAAGGAGAAGGAGAAGGAGAAGGAGAAGGAGAAGAAGAAGAAGAAGAAGAAGAAGAAGAAGAAGAAGAAGAAGAAGAAAGAAGAAAGGAGTCCTTAAGAACATTTGCAGAAGCTCCTTCAGACCTTAACAAGCTCCATAAAAAACCTGAAAACATGGAACCAACCCTGGAAAGTTTTCATTAATAGAGAGGAATGTTGCTGGTATGTTATCTGATTATAAGCAAATCTATGATGAAAACATGAAGCAAACCACAATGAACATGTTATCTGAAGAGTGACTTCTTGGGTGCCCAAGAAGTTCCTCGAAGGTGTTCCAGAGGCATTATTGTCACAAGAGGTGACAGCTCTATGGTGTTAATGCTCTCAAGACCTTCTGGAGGGACAGGAGGTAACAGCTTCATGGTTTAGTCACCTTGAAGACCTTCCAGTGGGACAGGATGTGAGATAGAGGACAAGATACAGATGCTCCTGGCCTTGGGTAAGCCTAGGCTGATGTGTGTGTTGTGTCTTAGTTTTTAACAAAAAGCCTGAAAAGTAAAAGCTTGCCTGGATCTTGGAGTCATTGTTCTGCTTGTGTGGGTCTGTTCTGCATGCATAGCTTAGGTTTTTTCTGTACCCTGAGTAGGTTTCCTTCTGAGCACACATGAACAGATTCCCTTAGGGCCATTTCTGCCTGAACAGGTCACCTGGGCTCAGGTCCCATGCCAGCTGTGCAGAGCTGAGCTCATGTGGTATTGGTAGCTCAGTAAGAGTAGAACAGTGACTTCAATGGAAACAAATTTAGGTTAATAGTCTCTGGAATGAAATCAAGTAGATAGATGCCACTTAAAGCAAAAACGGCAGAAAAACTGGGGGCAGAGCAAGTAGTGAATTAACTATCAGTAGCTACTGAGGCATCAGCAAGAGATGTCAGACCTTGTTTACAAGGCCCACAACACGGTTTCTCATGTGTCTGGCTCCATTGCTTCTCCGAGAGCTTGTGACCACATGCTGTGGTTTCCCTCATATTACAGAGGGGGGCACTGAGGCCTCACAGGACTATATCACACAGCATGTCATGACTGGGTAGCCATGTGCTATACCCCGAGAGCAGGGTTTAAAACTTGATTGCAACCTTGAAGTCCTGGGTAGCTGCAGGAATGCACACAGGTAACTCAGGGCAGGCTCAAGATGGCCAGTCCACCTGATCAAGAGAGCACGTGGACATCCATAATTCCAGTCACTCCCTGTCACTGCTCTGAAACCCAGACTCCCAGCTGGAGCCCACAACCTGGGCCGGCCTCTGGCTAAATTCTCCCTGAGGGTCAGAGCGCTAGTATCGCTGAGACAGTTCATGGAGGAAGGGGAAGTACTAGGCTGTGTCTTCTCAGCCTATGGAATACTACTTTTGCTTTATGAATTCTGAGTGACCAAAGACTATGTAGTTGCTTTTGCTTAGGTAAAGCATGCATGAATCTTTGTGGTTGGACCTGTGCTGACCTGGGGGTGTGTGCAGTAAGTACTGTTCTGTGTACTGGAGATTCTTAGGTTGTTCTAGACACCGTTCCCAAATAGAAAGAGTTGACAGTCTGGCAAACGTTTTGCCTGTTGAGATGGGAGGGCTGTCTGTTTTGAGGTTTTTTACTTCGTTTTTGTTGTTGTTTTTGGTGGTTGTTTTAAACAAAATTCAAGCGGACAGTCTGGTCCTTTGCACAGAATATTCAGCTGTCAGTTAGGATGCGTGTAGAGAAAGGTCTCGCCTTTAATCCCAGCACTCAGGAAGCTGAGGCAGGAGAATCATTGTGAGTTCGAGACCAGCTTGGGCTACAAAGTGAGTTCAAGGCCAGCCTGAATTGCATAGTGAGACCCTGTCTCAAAAAATAGGGCCGAGGATTTAGCTCAGTGGCATAAGCACCTGCCTGACAGGCGTGAGGTTGTGAGTTCAATCCCTGGCACAAAAGAAAAAAAGAAAAGAAACAATAAAGGTCTGAGCCTGGGGACACTGCTGAGTGCCAATGACAAGGTACCTATCTGGTGTGTCCCATCCAATGCTGCTGCATGCTGAAGTGAGGCCAGCTTGCCCCTGCTATCTGAGGTGTCCACTTCCTCAACTGTATCCTAAGTACCATATGGGAGGCAGGCAAAACTTGCTGAACTTGCCAAAAGAAGTGGGTATTTGCCTTGCCATCATCTCCTTCACATCCTTAATTCCTGCAGACTGGACTAAAGCAGAGCAAACCTGTATACAGGAATAAAAAAATGACCTTTGTCTCATGTTGGTGATGCTGTCCCTCCTCATGCCAGCTCATGGATCCCTCCCAGCATCTTTGGGGCTGAGGTGTCTCTGTAATTCATGGGTGAAGACAGAACAGGTCAGGAGCTGGCCTGAGGGCATGTACTGGTGGCCATGGAGTGGTCTTCAGACTTCCATGCTTGGAAAAGGTCCTGTGGAGATAAAGAATAGAATTTAAGAGAGACAAAGTGAGTATCTGCATAGCTGGAGACCAGGCTGAATTCATCCATAGTGCTGTACTGGGTTCACACCCTACCAGGTTCCAAGAAGAAAGGCGATCTTACCTGCTATTGCACAACATTCCTTGTCTTCAGAGAAAGGTAGAAGGTGATTTCACATATACCAAGACCAGACTGAGAGCTGGTCTTGAGAAGTTTTAATGCAACTCAAAAAGGGGGCATCATGGCAAATCTTTGGTTGGCCGGAATCTGTATCTCCTTTAGCCCTTGCCTTACAGTCCTGAGTGTTCACCTCCTCATCACACACTCCCTGCTCCTTTAAAACACTTTGTTGTTATCATATAAGAAATGCATAATACATTTCTTTACTGAAAATACTACAGTGTAACCTGAGAAGACCTAAGCATCCCTTGGCTCTTGCCAGCTGATCTTCTGGAACTGCCTCTGTGGAACCATGAGAGGCCCTTGAATCTTGGCAACTGGCTGCCAGTCAGTGCCCAAGAGAAATGCCTGCTGTCTGCAGGACCCATGATTGTTGGTCTGTTTCGGAGTCCTCTCTGCCCCAACGGGTTTAATTATGGTCCAACTGCTGTGACCATGAGAAGTGTGGCTCAGGTGTTCTCTGTGGCTGGTTTTGGAAGACCATGTTTGTCTTTTTCATCTGATTTGTCATATACATTGGTACAACATTATGTATAATGTCCTCTCACACCTTTAAACGTCTGCAGAACCGTAACTGTTGTCCTTTTGTGCCTAGTGGTACTTACGGGCTTTTGTTCCACCTCTCATTCTGGTGCGGCTCAACAATTATATCATTGAGGCTTTCTTGGCCCACTCATCTGCCTTCTGAATTCAGTTTGACGCTCTCTTTGGCAGTTGCCCTTTTCCATGGTTGATCTGCAGTGGGGAGTGACTGTCCAGGGTGTCATGTATGCTGTCTCTCATAGTGCTTGCCCCTCAGAGGTGTTTCAGAGTAAGACTGTTTTCTGTGTGTGCTGGGCCTGCTGTCCCCAAGCCTGGGGCCTTGGTATGGGTTCCTGTTCTTCAGCCAGGTGGAGCAAGAGCAGCTTCTCAGCGTGTGGTGCTCATTCCTAGGCACTGGTGCCTCACTGAGCGTACATCTTCAGCCCCCAACCCTACCCCCACCCCGCCGGCTCCCATGAGTTCTGTCTGTTCAGTTGAGTCAGTTAGTGCTTTTCTATGTTTTTTTCCTCTCCTAAAAGTTGACTGGCTTATTCCTGTGCCCTTCCATGTCCTTTGTTCTCCTGGGTTTATACCATTTATTCCTTTTGCACTTACTCAATGACCTGCTGGAAGAAGCATAGAGTATCATGTTCTTTGTGGTTTGAGGACATTTGCTGCATGACCTAGCCAGAAACACCTTCTTCATGCTGCACTTGCTATCCCATACGAAGGAAGGAAACTGGGCTGTCTTGTCTGCTGGGGTTCCCAGCAGTGAGTGCTGGAGAGTGCTGTGCAGCTGTCTGGGAGAGTCCCTGTGCCAGGCACTAAGGCCTGCCTGCCTGCCTGCATTCCTGGAAGACTGTTGTCTTCCTTGGTCGCTTGTGGTTCTTTCATCCAGACCTAATAGTAAGGCCAATGGTTGACTCCTTACATAGCTGCTGATTTTAGATCCCTACGCTGTTTTGGAGATACATAGGACTGGAGGACCAGAGTTGAACCCTAAGGTGTTTAATGATATTTAAACGTTGACTTTTCTGCCATGAAAGGCTGTTTTTCTTTAAACAACAGCGAAGTCATTCTAAGAGAGAAAATGTTACTTGTAAGATAGATGAAGGCAAATATTTGGAGTCATGAAATGAAGGTTGTGACTTTTACTTTGCAGTGGGACTGGGCTGCCTCCGGGGTAGCAGAGACATCACAGTCCTCATAAATAGGCAATTACTAAAAGTGGCTTCTACTTGCCTTTCCTGGGGATTGTTTGATTTTAGAGACTGAGCATTACTGTGACTTTGTTTTTAATAAAAAATTCATCTATATGTGGTATTGCAACTTACATCATAGATACTGACATCTTGGTTTGAGCCCCCAGAGCACCTATCTACTTTTTCACTTTCTTTTCAAGGTATCCTTTTTCCTTAGAGCTACATAAGTACGTTCTGTAGAGTTCTAGGAAGGTGGACCCAGTGAACTTGTTTACAGAAGGCAGAAAGTATGTAGAAATTGTTAGTTATCTGTATGCATCAAGGAATCACTTCTAGTGTTTAGTAAAAGTTTGCCACATGCCATGCCAGTAATGCATGAGGAAACAGTGCAGTGAATACCTTCAGGTGGGACATCTCTCACTGGGGAAATCCATACCCCTCTCAATGACAGATGTCAGTCGTCTTACTTATAATGGAAATCATGAAGTCATGGACAGGCCAGGGTCTGGGCATATTCCTTCAGAAAGTGACAAGAGTCTGAAAGATCTGCATGGTAGAGCCTATGGTAATCTTCTATGCCACTTTGTGGCACTGTGCTCCTTGGCCCCTGACCATGGGGTGGTGGTTAATACTGTTATATGCACAAAGCTGTCTGTGGATCCTGGCAGAAACCTATATGGTGACCTTGTCTGGCCGAGACCATCATGACACAGGTGAGGAAAATTTTCCATGGTGTTTTCTGGTAGATGAGGTGACCCTGTGATCCTGGAGTTGGTGCTGTTGCCGTTTCACAGTGCTGCAATGTTTTTAGAAATGTGCCTTTAGAATTTTCCTCCTATTGATAAATGTATCCTTATTTTTATGCCACAATTTGAAAACAAGCAGATATAATCTCTCCTGCCTGATGTTGGGCCACATGATAGTGGATTTCATCCAGTGCCTGCCACCAAGTAGAGAAACTACTTCAGGACTCCCTGCTGCCCTGCAGGGCTTGTTGTGATGCCTCTTGGAGTAGGTGATGTGGAATCCCACCTGGAGTGCACAGGAAAAATGCAGAGGCCACGAGGGTATGGATGGGGCAGTCAGTGTGTTTGAGAAACTTCTAAATCTCTGGTCCCAGGTGTGCCTGTGGCCATTGTTGCCCCTGGCCTTGTGGTGGAAGTGACCCTTACCTGCAGACTCCTCTGCTCCTGCCTTCCTGCCCCCTCTCAAAATGCCTTTCCCACTGTGCCGCAATGCCTGTTGGGCACAGCCACCGGTCACTGTGCTTCCTTGTGAGGTCTGCCTGCCCTGTGCTCCAGGAGGCCTCATCAACCTCCTATTCAGGTGCTGTTTATATGTTAAATATGCCATCTTCTGTGTGCCCATTTGCTGTTTTCTGCTGGGTACGATGAAGGTGTGCGGCATGGTCGGGTGGCCATCAGAACTCAGAAAGCATGTTATCAAGGGTATTTACTGTGCTGTTCTTTAGTGGGAAAAGTTTAGGATAGATTTGGCATGCTGAAGGGGGGACAGTTAAGTGAGAATGCTTGCTGGTGATCTTAGAAACCACATGCTTTTAGGCACCTGGGAATGCTGTTAATGGGTAGGGTGAGGCTGTGAGAGGGTAGACCAGTCCAGGCTCAGGTCAGTCAAGTCATGTGACCTTGAGTGAGTTGCTGCCATGTGCTAGCATCCTTTCTTGCTGTAAATAGGGAATGCTTATATATCAGCTCCAGTGTTTTCCAAATATGTTAAAAATGGGTGCAAGTGTTCATGAATATGCACTTGCTCACACATGCTAATATGCACACTGATGCATGCTCATTTACACTTTCAAGCACACTCAAAATACTTGTACACTTTGCACACATATGCTCTCACACTCTTGTGTACACATTCATGTGCATCTACGTAAGTATTTGTATACTTTTTTACACATCATATACATATACAATGCACACACTCATGAATACACACTCGAGCACATGTTCATCGACATGCATGCCCATGTTCATACTCTCTGATGAGATATACCAAGTGGTGATGGTAGTATTTTTACTTGTGAGATTATGACTCATTTCTTACTTTTTCTGGGATCTTTCCACATGTTTTGTAGTCAAATACTACTTTTTTTTTTTTTTTTTTTTTGGTACTGGGAATCGATCTCATGACCTTGCACTTGCCAGGCAAGTGCTTAAGCTGCTGAGCTAAATCGCCAGCCCAAATACTACTTTTTTATAATTAGAGAAAGATCTCCTAGGTTATTGAAGAACGTTCTATGAAATTCTGAATCGTCCCTAAGAGATTTATAGTATTGAAAATGTGGAAAACACTGGAAATAAAAATAGTGGGAAGCATAAAAGTGGCTTGTTCCTAGAATCTGTTAAAAAGAACCTGTGGGTTCAGATTTTTGGCCTTTACCCTTTCCTATCCTATGAGTACCTAGGCCATAGGGGTTACTGTGTAACTCTGTGATGGTTGTGTGCCCTGACCCTGTGTGCTTTTCCTCTCTAGGTCGTGCACATGCACAAGCCACACTTCATGGCTTTGCACTGCCAAGAGTTTGGAGGGAAGAACTACGAGGCCTCCATGTCCCATGTGGACAAGTTTGTCAAGTAAGTCAGAGGGCAGTGGTATGAATCTGCAGTCCCCACCTTTGCCACTGGGACTCATCTGTGGATTGGGTCACCTTGGGGAGTTGTAGTTTTCCACAGAGAGAAGGTATGGCTCAGACATGTAGGAATCACTTGCCTCCACAAGGGCAAGCATCTGTGAACTCAGGCTAGAGATTGTAGCCCTGGGGACCTGACAGAGTAGTCCTTGTCACTGTGTACTGAGACTATGCCTTGCATGGCTGAATGCTAACCAGCCTCCTGTGGTGGATAAAAGGCAGGTCTGGTTTCCATTCAGCAGCATCCATCATAGTGAGATTGGTAACTTAAGCTACCCAAAAGGTGAACTTTGCATCATTCAGGAAGAAGGAACCATATGCATGGTACCAGCTGTTACATGTATCCCTGTGGTTCCTTAGAGAACAGGTCTACCTGGGTCCTGCCTGAGAAGAAGAGGCCCCTGACCCTCTAGCTTGTTCTGGGAAGTGGACATATAAAGGTCCAGAGCAAAGCAGGTGCCCAGTTCTGCATGCCTGTTTCCAAAGGTGGGGGTCTTATGTCCACTGTCTTCTTCCTCCTGTTCTGAATTTGGACCCTGAACTCTGGAAGTCTTTATCTTCTGTTAGGCACTGTTACCTCCATTCTGCCTTTCTCAGGTCTTATTTCTAGAAACTTCTTGGTCATGACCAAATTCTCTTACCAGACAGTGGGGAGCAAGGAACCAGGTGGTCAGAGAATCCTAAATTCAGTTTCCAATGGGAAAATGAACTGAGGTTCTAGAATGATGGCGAAACTGCATCACATGTATATCGGCATCATTTGTTCTTCCTGGAATGTGACTCTCAAGGAAATCATTTAGGTCACAGCTCTGATGATATCCAATGTCTTACAACTGCTTGAGAGAGAAGCATTGGTGTAGGCAAATTGGAACAGGGTCCTGAATGTATGACTCTGGCCTCTATCCCTGTTGTGCACCGGATATTCTCCTGGGGGTCTTTGGTGTCTCCCCCAACCCTGGCTGCCACCTTTTCCTACCCTTTATGTCCTATCAGTAGCCTTCATAAGCTTGACAAGAGCAGGAGACACTGCCACTAAGGCTCAGTTGCTCCTGTTGATGAAGAACATGCTGTGTAAGGCCCCATGTCCATAAAAGGACACTGGGGCCTATGTGTCAATTTGGAATTTTCTCCCAAACAACACATGACTGGTGGAACAACATTACAATATTTGTGCAAAGGACTGGCAGGTGTTATTTCTACAGAAGGTGATTCAGGATGATTGCACATACCTCCTGCAACTGAGATGGACTCTCCTTTCTGCCTCCCTGCCCCATAAGTGCCTGTCAGAGCCATGTTCAGGTATGTGGCTTTCCTGACTGGGGATAGGACTGAGAGCATGGCTGCAGTATGTCCAGAGCTGGCGGGTGTTCTCATCTCCTACTAAATCTGTCTTCCCCAACCCCCATCAGTGACTCTGACTGAGAGTGGTCAGCATGATTGAAGACAAGGGCAGTCATCTCTTGGATACTACTTAGGCTGTGTGGGGTCTCTGGCAGAGATATGGTGATGGCGATGTAACGGAACAGCTAGGGGAAGGGTTTGACTGACTGAGATGTTTGATTGTCTGAATTTCTCTCCTGCTTGCATAACCTTTTTCTGAGGGCTGGTTTACTCATGGTGAATGTGCAGACCCTGAGGAAAGGCCAACACCTTGGACATATATGGCTAGCTTGTTTCAGGGACACTGGTAGCTGGTCATGTTCAAGGTCTGAGGTGCATGGTCAGCATTCAGGGTATGGCTGAGTCTGGGTCTCAGGATGATGTGGAGCTGAGAATGCTGCATTTGCTGTAGACAGTAAGGCACCTGACCTCACATGAAAGCCTTGCATTGATTCTTCAGGTTGACAGTGATACACAGTCTCTCTGTGTTTCCCCAATCACCTACTGGAGCTGAAGGCAGCTTAGGCTGGGACTTATCTCACATGGGGCCTTGGCGCTGTCAGGGTTTAACCTCAGGGTGCTGCAGGGCCAGCCCCAGGTTGCTGGAGGGTCAGTCCGCAGCCCCTGGAGGACAGTGTGATGGTACTCTCCACCTTTGCTCTTGGGTCATGGTTTTCCAGAGCAGTGTGGCATCCCTGGCTGCATCCTGAGTAAGTTTGGAAGCCATGCCTGCAGATAAAACCTGCCTGTGGCCTATGTATCAGTTGATACTATTTGTTTATTGTGAAGTTGTCTGTGGCTGATGTTGGATTTTCTTTCCTGTGACTACCCATTCCTGTTAGTCCAAACAGCATATGATCCAGAAAGCAATCAGTACCTTCACACTATGAACTTTTGTTAATGTATGTTTCTGAAATATATTTTCAAGGTAAATTATGACTAAAGGAAACGTGGGAAGAAGGAGCTCTTTTAGAGGGCTCATCCATTAGAAATCTACCTTGCAGGTCTACAGATATCCTAGTCACTGGGAACAAATATAGTGAATGATACTGTGTTATCTTTCAATGAGAATAGAATATAGATAGAAAATATAAGTTAGACTGTTTTGGAAAATGTTGAAGGCCATTGTAGTAGATGGTAGTTTTTTCAAGGAAGCCAACACTATAAAGTCTGTCCTCTGTGTCTTTGATGATGTGACCTTGACACCCACTGTAGAAAAAAGGGTCTTATGCCCTCCTTGCCTAGACTCTGGGCTCCCAATGACTGCTCTGACCAGTGGTGTGGCAGAAGTAAACCCTTAGGACTCCTAGGGCTGGTTATTGAAGGCCTCAAAGGTGTAAGGAAGGCAGGCCACATGCAGGGGATGTTCTAGACCCATGGGTGGGATTGCTAAGCCCTTCCTACAATAGTCAATTCTGTCCTTGTTATGGCATGCTCAAGAAATTTACCCACAGGACACTGAGATTTGAGAAACCAGTGAGATTTATTAAAACTGCAGTGGTCAGTCAGCATAGGCCATTGAACTGGCTGGCTACTGGCTGGCTGGTGCCGATTCCTTTGTTCTCTTTCCTTATATACCCCTGCCTGAGTTTACAAAGTCGGGGGTTACCATGGATACCATCTTCTTACAGCACTGTCATCGTTTTGGAATGTTGCAATATCTTCTTACACATCTGGTTAATTGACACACAGAGTGTGGGCACTGGGCAGTTTGGTCACCTTGAGATAAAACCAATTTGTTCCCTTTTTTATAGTATTTATGGCCAATTAAGGGTGAGGAGGAGGCCTTTTGTGGATTTGGCCAAAGTTTACTTACTGTTTGAAGCCTGCTAACTAAGCATCTCAACTATTATCTACAGGCTATAAAATCAGTAAAGTTTTCAAGACTAGGGTTTGGGCAGTTCCAAAGAGGCAAAGAAAAAGAAAGCATAAAGTAGTGGGGGTTACGAATGCCCTCATACCATGTCCTGCTGTCCAGAGGCCAGATGTTGGGAGTGACACAGCTGCCTATACTGAATTCCTACTAGTTAAGATCCTTAGCATGACAAGGAGTTGTTTTCAGGCTACTTGTAAATTTTCCCAAAATCCAAAATTTCAAGGCAGTTTTAAAGATACCACTGAAGACATTTTTCCCAGCACTTAACAAACTAGCACTGAAAGTGCTATGGAGAAGAAAAGTGTGAAGAACAGATAAAGTGACCATGAGGAAAAATGAATATGGTTTCTACTAACACAGTTTCAGAGTAATGAGGTGCCATTCCTGCCAGCCAGACCACAGCCCGCCTCCCGCAACACCCAATAGTGGGAGCACCTTGTATGGGCTGGTGAGTGTGCAGGGTAGAGACTGGATTACCTGGCCAGGCTGTTTCCCTGCTTCCTGTGGTATGTGGCATCAGAGCAGGACCATGGGCTTCCTGAGTTAGCAAGGATAGAATTGCACTCTTACCTTATTCCACTCTGTGTCAGAACAAATTTTAGTTGTAAAAAGTTTGAGACTAAGATATAGGAGAATATCTATATAACTTTGGAATAGGAAGAGATTTCTTTAAAAGGGGGCAAAATAGAAGCACAGTTCATAACAGCTAAATCTTTGAAGCAGGCTTTGTTTGTGTCCATCAATAGATGATTGGGTAAAGAAAGTGTAGTATTTGTATACAATGGAGTATGATTCTGCCATAAAGAAAGAGAAACTTGAGTCATTTGTACAAAAAAGAGAACCTAATAATGTTAAATGAGATAGATCAGACACACAAACTTAACTAGTTATCACATGGCTTCTCTTCTAGGAGAAACCCAAGTTATAAATAAAGAGCAAAATAAAAGCTAATGGGAAGTAGGGAGCTAGTTATTTCTAAAATGGGATGGGGATCAAGAAGTGTAGGGAGTGGGAGAGAGGGGAGCGAAAGGAGAGAGCAAAAGGAATTGAGATGAGTTATGTATATGTACCAACTCCCTACAAGGAATGTAAACATTATGTGCTGCAAACATGTACTAATTTAAAAAAAGACTCATATTTGACCATGTTACAATTAACCGCATTGTTTATAAATTGGCACTTTAAACAAAGAAGCCACATTGGGAAAATTACCTGCAACACACTTCGCTGACAGAAATCAATATTTGAATATATCAGGAATTCCCGCAAATTGTTAAAGAAGAAAGGTACACCAATTGAAAGAGTGATTGATCCCTGTAGATGAAGCCCATGCAGGCCGTGGGGCTGCCTCCTCTACGTGGTTGCTCCAAGAGCCTCTCCAGGTAGTGGCTCGCTCTGTTCTTGGCCCTCAGTGTGGCTGTCCTGGCTATTTCCCTTCCCTGTGTGATGCTCACATGCCCTGTTATTATTTTTGCTTTAAACAGGTCAGTTATCCTTTAAAATTCAAAAGTGGGAAAAATTGCCATCCAGTATTTCTAGTTCATTTACCAGTTTTAGTGCTTTTCTACTCATGTGGATTCCGTTTTTCATCTGGATCATTTTCCTTCTACCAGAGAACTTTCTTTAACGTTTATTTTAGCACAAGTCAGCTGCTGTTGATTCTCTCAGCTTTTGTTTGTCTGAAAAAGGTCTTTGTCTTGAGTTTTGAAAGGCATGTTTGTTGGAAATAGAATCTAGCTTGTCAGTTTTTTTCCCTCACTACTTTAAGGATGTCATTTGGTGGTCTTCTGTGTTACATTGTTTCTGATGAGAATTTGGCCATTGTTCTTATCTCAATTTTCTTGTATATAATGTGTTTTTTCCCCCAACTGCTAGATTTTTGTCTTTATAGCTGGTTTGTAGCAACTTGATTATGTGCACTTTGGTTTGATTTTATTTTGAACCTGTAGGTTTATAACTCTAATCAAATTTGGAAATGATTTGTCCATAATTTCTTTGAATGCTGCTTTTCCTCTTTCCTTTTCTCTTGTCCTCAGACTCCAGCGTGCTGAAGCTTCACATGGTCCCTTTCTCTCTGTTTCTGTAGTGGATCTGTGAGTCCCTGGTCTGTTCTCAGGCAGGTTTATTCTGAAACTAATCCAGTGTGTTTACTTCTGGTACTGTATATTTAAGCTCCAAAAGTCCTTTGTGGTTTTTGGGTCTGTCTGTCTTCACTATGTTCATGAAGTCTTAAGACTCTGATCATATTTACGATTGCTTTTTTGAGGTTCTTTCAGCTGATTCCATCATGTTTGTCCTTTCCGGGTCTGCTTCTGTTTATGTTTTTTTTTTTTTTTTAAATGATCATGGGCCATGATTTGGTCTTTTTTTGCTTGTCAGGTAACTTTGATGTGATCCAGATAGGACATGAGCTAGTTCAGTGTTGAGCCTTGTTGTCTTCCTCAGAGCACTTTGGTGCTCTGTTTGCCAGGAGTTGGGTACCTGAGGGCCTGCCAGCATCCATCAAAGCTCATCGTGTCTGTCTTTCCTGACTCAAATGTTGCTAGAGTTTAGGCCTTCTTCCTGCTTTCTCCCCTGTTGCCTGCCTCCAGCTGAAAGTACAGCCTCTTCAAGTTTTCCTGGGTATGCAGTGCTTCCTCTAGAGAAAACAGAATGGTCATCTGCTTAAGATTTGTGAGGAGAAGAGGGGCAGTAGGGCTGGAACTACATGCTAATGGATGATGGAAAAGCTGTTGCACCTGTCACCACACTCACCGTGGTCTGCAAGGAGCAAGCAAGGGCAGGACTAAGTAGGATTTGGCAATATGTGGATGAAGGCTCCTCACCTGTCAGATCTCTTTTCTTATTAGGGTCAAACATAAGTGCCAGGAGATTGCACAGACTTTGGAATCGTGCTTCCTGTGGCAAATGGCATTGTGCAAGTTCTCAGTGTCCCTACCTCAGTGTCTGTATCCCTGGAGACCTCAGAGTCCTAGAGGGCTGTGTGGAGAACAGAGCTCAGAGCCTTAACCAAGTGGCCTGTGCCCCATGTGCCTGGAACACACAGTGCGCCTCAGTTTCTGATGTAGCTGGCATCATGTTTCCTCCTTTCCTTCCTGTGCCCCACAGTTGGTTGGTGCTGGTTTCAGGGTGTCTTGGTCACATTCCCATTACTGTGACACAGTGCCCAAACAGCCTCAACTTCAAAGAGGAGGGATTTATTTTGTCTCATGGTTCATTGCATAGTTGACTGACTCCAAGGCAAAAACAGGATGGCAGAGGGGCATGGCCTTGGAAAAGGTACTCAACCTATGTCAGTCAGAAAGCAGAGACCAGTCCCCGCCCCCCACATGACCTGCCTCTTTTGGCCAGGCCCTACCTCCTAACAGCACATTAAGCTATGAACTTGTTAGTAGATTAACCCACTGGTAAGCATAGCATCCCCTATGACTCAATCACCTTCTGAAAACCCCACCTCTGAACACATGAGCCTTCCGGGAATATTTTAGATCTAAAACATAATACCTGGTGATGTAAAAAAATGATGTTTGAACCACATTCTTGTACCTTGAACCTGTAAAATGGTGAGGTATCAGTGTGCTTTTGCGTACTGAGTTTTCTTTTTTCCTTTTAGGGAACTGCTATCAAGTGATGCAATGAAAGAATACAACAGGGCTCGAGTCTACCTGGATGAAAACTACAAATCACAGGAACATTTCACAGTGAGTCCCCTTCTATTCTGTGGTGTGAGAGCTGGATGAGGCAAGCCTCTGTGACACTGGGTCTTCCTCTAAGCCAAGAGTTGATCTGCATGCTCTCTGTTATTAGCACAATGCCATTGACCTGAGTTAAATTGTTACCACAGCCTACAGTCTGTTAGGTAGTCCCCATGTGCTGGTGGGGATGATAGCTGTGGCACAAATGAGCATCTCAGGGGTGCTCCAGGGCAGGTACTGTTGGTTGCCTTCTCAATAAATGGTACAGGAAAAGCCCAAGTGTGAATTGGATGTGAATAGTGAAGAAATCGAGGCCCTTGACCTTGAGATATATGAAATAAGACAGAGCACTCAGCACCTATGGGATTGTAGATTTGAAAGACTGAATTGAAACCTGACTGTGCTGCAGGGCTGTGCTGCTGTGTGTAGCCATCCCTTTGTGACCCTAAACTGGCCTCAAGTCCAGATCTGCTTCCTAGAGGGGCTGTCCTAGGAGGTAGCACAGGGGAACAGAGCAGAGCCTATGTGGAGGTAGGCAAGATCTGGCTCTTCTCTATGAGAGACCTGGGTCTGGTAGGATGGTGGCCCCCATAAGATGCAGGAGCCTTGGGAGATAGGAGGTTCCAAGTGTGTGGAGAAAGGCAGCTCTTCACAGGAGATATTTGGAAAGTTTTGAATAACTAATTGTTGATTCAGAGATTAACTTCTCAACCCCTGTCTCTGAGGAAACTTTAGGCCTCCTTGAATTGGTTATAGTTTCCTCTGCTTTATGTCCTCATGTCCTTCACCTTAGCCTCTATTGTGTCATTACATTTATAGCTACTTGCTCATCTTTGTTTTCCATAAAGGGGAGTTCCTGCAGGCCCTGTTGGTCCTTGTCCTTCAATCCATCCCTTGTCCTGGGAACTTGGTACAAGCAGGTACTTACCTATTCATCGCCTCATGGAGAGATAGTGCTTGAGTGCTAGGTATGGGTGGGACAGAGATATACCTACCTTCCCTTGGGATGTGACTGTGGAATTCTGCCAGGGTTAGAGCCATCTGTGAAGGTGTCAGTCTCTGGATTTGGGGCATTTGCTGCCAGGTCAGTGACGTCCTTTCATTTCTGAGACCATTCATATAACTGTAGATTTCTGGCATCTGGTGTTAGTGAGCCTGCAGAATCCATGCTCTTGCCCTCTGCAGCACTCCCAGACCCTTATCCATACCTGCCTTCCATCTACATGAAGAGGCAGCCTTGCCTGCTACTCTGCTGGGGCCCAAGTTCCCCAAAGTTCATGACACTACCCCTCTCTCACCCTCTTTCCTCTCTTTCTCCCTATGTCCTTATCTTTGCTGGCTTTGTCCCCCTAGTTCTGTATGCCCTCATCCTTCACAGAGAAGGCAGCTTCCCTCAGCTGTCTTACTTTCCTCTGCCAGAATAATTTCCTATCTTCCCTAGTGGGATTTATACAGATGAAAAAGACAAAACCTAAAAAATCTATACTGGCATCCAGGTATGGTGATTCATTCCATAATTCCAGGAACTTAGGAAACTGAGGCAGGAGGATCCCAAATATGAGGCAACCCTAGGCAGCTTGGTAAGATGCTATCTCAAAATAAAATTTAAAACAATAAGGGGCTGGTGATGTTTCTCAGTTTATAGCTCTGGGTTCAATTCCCAGTACCCCAAAAACAGATATGCAGAAAAATGCACTGACCGGAATAAACAGCAGAATAGACACTGCAAAAGTAAGGAATAATCATGATGGTAGATAACTGTGCATGGATGAAGAAGAGCCACTCCTTGATGGTGGAGGAGTGTGCATATATATCGGGAAGAGATGCCTCTTGATGATGGATGACTGAGATGGGGATAAATTGGTGCTAACCACTGATGGTGGAAGACTGTGGAAGAAGAGGGGCTACCTTCTAATGACTGAGGACTGTGCAGGGATAAAAAGAATTCATTTTCTAATGGAGTATTATGCAGAAATGAAGAGAGGCTGCCTCTTGAAGGTGGAAAAATGTGCTGCATAAAGAGGGACTACCTGCTGCTGGAGGAATGTGGGTAGATGAAGAGTTACCATCGCTTTATGGTAGAAGACTGCAGTAATGAAGAGAGACCACTCTGTGATGGTGGAAGGAAGTTACCATCTCTTTATGATAGAAGACTGTGCAGGATTGAAGAGGTGCTGCCTCCTTGTTGTAGAGAACTGTGGAGGAGTGAAGAGAGTCTGCCTCATGATAGTGATGGACTGTGTGTGCATTGAACAAGGACCAGCTCTTGATGGCGGAGGACTGTGCACATATGACAACAGGCTACCTTTTGATGTAGGAGATCTGTGCAGAGATGAACAGGTGCCAGCCACCCCCTGGTGGTGGAGGACTCTGCAAAACAAATGGGGCCACAGAGGGCTGTGTTTGAATGAGGAGAGGCCACCTCTTCTCCAATGGTGGAGGACTGAGACATGGAGAAAGAGGGGCCATATTCTGACCCTGGAGGAATTAGATAGGGTTGAAGAAGGACTACCACCTGATGGTGGAGGACTGAGACAGGGATGAAGAGGAGCTACTTCCCAATGTTGGAGACCAGTGAAGGGTTGAACAGGGAATGATTTGAGACTTTCTTTCTTGTGGAAGGAATGCCATTGTGGAAGTGGGCCACTTGTTTCTGAGGTGCTTGTGTCTATATGGCACTCTACAGTACTGAGTTATGGTATGCCCATCTATTTTTCTCTGGACATATCTTGAAATTTAAAACAGCTGATACCTTTGAAATCTGGGTCAGGCACAGAGGTGGGTGGAAAAGGTGCCCTAAAGCAAATGTACCTTGTGAAGTCTCTGAGGCTATTTCCGTTTGCGCACGTTACTGGTAGGTTTTTGGAAAATGGGATGGCAGAGGCTTAGACACAGAAGTGCATCATGTCATAGTTCTGCTCACCAAGGAGATAGAGGCATGGTGGGCCTCTCTGCATGGCATATGGTATATCTGTGGCTCTTTTCTCTGGCTCAGTGGGTCCCTGTGTCCTGGCTTTCTTCTCTAGTGAGACACCCTCCTTATGTCTCCTGCAGCTATGGTCTTATGCAGTTTCCTTTGTAGATGGTTTGGTGGATGTGGGCAGCCTTGATTAGCAGGTAGTATTTGTGGTCAGGGCTGCTCCTTACTTTGAACACTGAGACAATGGGCATTTATCATCACTGGTTGTCACTAACACCATTATAGTCTCCTTGGGGTCTTGAGTGTTGGTACTTTATCCTTGTCCACTGTTTCTCTCCGTGTGGCATGTTCTTTTTGTGTGTGTGGGCCTTCAGGTATGCTGATATAGAGGACTCTGTACCCTTTGGGTGCTGAGCAGTGCTGGGTGGCATTGGCCAGCCAGGCAGCCACTCTTCTGCCTAGTGTAGTGCCTTGTGGCTTCAGTGGAGGAAAATTTAATATTTGTAAAGTTGATGGTATTGGAGCAGTATTTTTAGCTGAGTCTGGTTCAAATAATAGACTGTTAATTGAAAAAGGAAATTGAAATGAATTTATCTTGTACATAAATGCTGTCACTGGCACTAGTAGGAATCAGACAGTAGTGGTCTACTCCCAGAAAGCTGTTGAACTAAGCTGCACATCCAATGCACATGGGCTAGGAGTGGGTTGGCTTGTTGGTTGTGGAGGTCTGCTGTAGTTGGTGGCTTTTTAAAAAGATCTGTGATGAGGGGATCTGCTGCTCCTGTTGGTAGGGAAATAGGTGAATCCATTGTGGAAATTTGATGTGTCTGTGGTGGGGTGTGCTGTGCCATTGGTAGTGTTTGTCATGTGGGTGGCCAGGTTCTGTTGCTTCTGTTCTGGGGATGTCTGAGGGACTTCAGGCCAAGGGAGACAACACGCAAATGACCTTTATTGCCAGGAGGTGGCGGTATTGCAGCATCTGTGGCTAGAGTGCTCCCTGCAGGAGATGCCAGTAAGGGAATTTTCACTTACCTGGTGGCATTAAGTCTTGTTTGCTTATAAGAACTGTTATGTGTGGCTGTTAACATAAGCAGGAGCCTCATCTGGTCTGTGAAAAGGCCGTAAAGATGATCTAGGCTTTTCCCCTAGGCTTCCTGAGTGGCCTGTGTCACTTCACAGGTCCTTACCTGTCTGTGTGCTATGGAAAGTTTGGCATTAGAAGTCTGTTTCTTCAGAGATGCTACCAGTCTGGCATGTTCTGCCATCAGCACTGAAAAACCTAGGTCTCTGTGCTATTCCTGGATACATGTGTGAATGTCTCTACCACTTGTACAGAGGATGCTGGCCAAGGGCGTTGGCATCAGATGTAGCTACACAAGGGATATGAATAAGTGAGCTGTGTCCTAGGACCCCAAAAGTGCCTCCAAAAATTTCCTCCTATCAAGGACCACCTTTTATGCATGCAGTATAGGGTTCTATGTGTTAGATGGATTCATACTCTCAAGAGCAGTAGCTTTGACTCTCCCTGGAGCCTGGGATTCTGCCAGCATATGCATGTGTTCAGTGAACATGTTTTGAGTTTGTGAACAACTAGGATTTTAGAGACAGAGTGGCATTAGAGGTCAAGTAGCCAAGGACTTGGCTTGTGGATTAAATGTGGGTACTACTCAGTGGAGAGTGGAGAAGGCAGTACTCTACTTGTTGAGTGCAAGGGGACATGAGCCCAAAGATAGGACTGGAGACTGTCAATTTTCAGATATATTTATTACCATGGACTGGATGATGTCCCTTGGGCCTAGCTATAGGCAGTGGTACCTAGGGCTCCAGAATTTAGAGATGGAAAGAAGAGATCAGTTTATCCAGAACATGGTCATTGAGAGTGGTGGTGGTGGTGAGTGGTATGCCAGAATACATATGGCAGCCAAGAAGGAATCCCATGAGAAAGGGTGCTGGGCCAGAGCAGAGGCTGCATCCCTCTGAGGCACCTATCCTCGTGGGCCCAGATCTCAGCCTTATGTATTCCCAAAGGGCCCCAAGTGGAGTAGGGGCATGACACCCAGCAGAGGAGGGACACAGGATCTGTTCCATGTATAGAGTCTGACATTTCAGGTTATGGACTGCAGCAGGGATCTACAGTGCCCTGTTCTTGAGGTAGAGCCAGAAGTGCCTTCCAGGCAGTGTTGGATACATTTGGTCCAGGTGGAAGAGCTATTTGACTGCCCTGAACACTCATGTCCAGAGGCCATCCTTCTGGTGTGCCATCCAGAAACATACAGAAGCAAACAAAAGCAGGAACTTATTATTCAGTCTTCTTCCTATGGACTGGGACTGTGGCCATTACCCTGCCAGCCCCTGTGTTGTTCTGACCCCTGCACCTCTTCCTGCCCCACAGTCTTTGCACTGGCCCCACCTGCCTATCTGCTCTTTCTCTTTCCTTCTGGAGAGCCTTGCCCTGCTGCCCTGGCCTATTCCTGGAGCTCTTGCCCACTGTCCTCTTCCTGAGGGACTTCCCATTTCCCAGCATGAGTGTACTCTTCCACAGATACAATTTTGCTCCTTACCCAGTGTCTGTCTCCCCACTGCAATCAAACCAGCGCTGTGAGGGCAGGGGTCTCTGCCTCTCAGTTCAGTTGTACATCACAAGAATCAGGTTGGTACTGGGTAAGAACAGTCCTTTGGGAATCATTCACATTGGTGATAGAATCCACAGGGAAGATCACATGTTAAAAACTTGGCATGTGACATGAAGCTGTGACTTTATCAGAAAAGCAGTTCAGAGTTAAATGAGCCTTTTTCTTATGGTTACTCCAAGGTAGGAGTGGGAATTTTCTTGGATGGTGCAAGGCCTCGCAGCAAAGAGAACTTGGGGTGACCTGTGACCAGGAACCCTCAGATGGATGTGCTGCCCTCCAGCCCCACCTGAAGAGATGGATCTGACCCAGGGAAGAGGGACCCCACAGAAGGAGCTTAGCCTGAAACTTGAGCTCTGTGCCTGAAGAGACAAAAGTAATTTGGAGCTAGTTTGGATGATACCAGAGCATTGACTGATTCAGAGGAGAGATCATGCCACCTGGTCCTTGGGATGCCTCCAGGCCTCACTCTGAGTCTAGCCTTGCATCTCTGCCCTAGGAACAGGCCTCCCACTTGCAGCACTGGGGACACACTTTGATGGAGGTCTTAGCACCATGGGGCTCCTCAGTACGGTGTTGCAGCAACTCCAGTGCACCCACCTCACAGACTAGACACTAAGCAAGTGCCTGGGTGAAGTTTTCCAATGCTGTCTGAGTGTCTATTGATCAAATGCTCCAGCTGCACAGAAATCATGTGTCTGATTTAACCAGCTACACAGAGGAGCATAGAAAATACATCACTCAAACCCTGACAAGCTCCCACGTTGATAGGAGGGCATAAGGTAACAGCCTTCTATATCCCAGCTTTGGAATGGCTAAATGAGGTAGAAATTGCAAATTTATTTTTGTTAATCCCACTGCTGTCTTGTTTGGGTACAGAAGAAAGGTATACAGCAGGGGTGCTCCTTATTTCTTTGCTAATTGCTTGTCATTGCTTCCCTGGTTGCTGGTTTGGCCTAGGAAATTTGGAGAGAGAGGAAGTTGACTGTGTCCCCTGTGGTGGACTGGGGAATGACCCCCACAGGCCACTACATCATCTTGCCTTGACCTCGTGACCTGGGATGTGGAATCCGAAGCCCAAATCCAGTTCTCTAGTTTCTACTGGGGGTGCATGGCCACTTCCAGTTACCTCTTGGATGTTCAACTGGCTAAGTAGCATTGCTGCTTGGAAAGACAGCTCACCTCCTGGTTTTGTGGCCATCCTGCCTCCAGATGGGAAGGTGCCGATATAGACATCTGAGTGCTGGCACTGTTTTGTCCAAAAGCCCTGGTCTCTGGAGTGAAGATGGCCATGGCACCGTAGTCTGGAAGGGGAAGCTGCCTCCTCCATGTGGACTTTCTTCACCTGGCTAGAGAAAGTTTGAAGAAACCAAAACTTAATAATGGTTTGAAATTGGACCAGAGACTTTGTCTGTTGGAATAGTTAAGATAGCTGCTGAAAGAGGGCTGAGAAGATTTTTTTTTTTCCTGGGAACACAGATCAGGGTGGTAGCTGATGCCTTTTGGGGCTTCTGCTAGAACCAGAACAGAAAGTTCACAGGGTGACAGCAGATAGCAATCAGTAGCCTCCCCAGACCCTCCTCCTACCTGACCCTTGGTTTGACCATACCTGGTCACAAGAGATAGTACAGTCTTAGAGGGGAGTGAGCCCTGGTGGGTACAAATGCTCTTTAACATGTAGATGCCTGTAGACAATTCAGAATGCTGTGTAGTGCTTCTTTGTAAATAGACTAGCGAGGCTGATGTAGTACCTGTTTCATCAGGGTTGCTCACCTCATAGCTCCAAACCCCAGCATGGTAGGAGGGCCCTTGGATGGGCCTAGTACCTCAACTTACTTCCAGCCCCCCAGGAACTCTCCCCTCGCCCACCATCTCCTACTCCCGCTAGGGCTGAGGCAGAGAGTATGTGCAAGCCTCTGCCCCCGCCCCGCCCATCCCCTACTCCTGCCAGGGCTGTAGCAGAGAGTGTATGCATTACCCTTGCTGTGACACAGGCCCTATGACCTGGATGCTTAGCATCAGTGGCATTCAGGGTAACTCAGCCTGACCCCAGCCTCATCTGTTCCCTAGGAATTCTGGGTTTATGCGGCCTATATGGAGCTGTTGGGAGGCTGTGCAGTGGGTTTGGGTGGACCTGAGACTGGGGCTCCAGATGACCTAGTTCTGGGACAGGAGCTAGCTGAAGCCTAGGTGAGGGTTCTCTTGAGGTCCACGTTCTTCATGGAGGAGGCTGGGGTTCCTACAGCAGAGCCAAGGGTAGAGTGACCCCAACAGGCAATGGCAAGACCCACCTTTCAGGAGCAGGGATAGCTGTGTCCTACTGATAAGCTGTGCTGTTCCCTCACTTGAGCTGCTGGGTCTGGCAGCAGGATTTTTGGCTTGTGAGACCTGTAGGTCAGGACTTGCACAGATGCCTGGCTGCTGTCCACCAGAAGGTGAACTGGTTCTTTTCCTGTCCTCGACTATTTTGGGGGCACACTTTTCTGTCCTGTTGCCTTCCCTCTGTGTTGTTTTTTGCACTGCTTAGAGAAGGGTCTTTGGGATTGGTAGGAGGGTGAACAAGCCCAGAAAACCCAGACGACTGGGCACATGATGCTGCTCTTGTCTAGTTGGCTTCAAGTTTTCCTGGTGTGCTCTGAGCCTCCCATCTTCCGAGCAGGCCTGCATTCTCTGACCAATGAGCTGCTGAAGGTTGATGTGGAGATGTCAAAAGCACCCAGTTCAGTACTTGGTCTCCACACTATGGTTCATAGCACCCAGCTCCTGGTCTCCTGAGAAGGTTCTTGCCAGGTCCCTAGCCCTCTCTGCTAGCCTCATAGGCAGAGCCCCTCATGTTGTGGAGAGGGGAGCCTGAGAAGCAAAGGCTCTTCCTAGAGGGGAGTCACCCCTTCTTGCTGTTTTTGTCCCCCATACTACGACCAGTCTTTATTCCCTCTGTTCTCCTAAGTAAGACTTTAGGGGCAATTCATGGGAAATTAATGGAGTTTACTGATGTTCTTTGATCCAAGGAAGGGGAAGGAAAGGCAAATGCATTTATGATGAGGGACTAATCTGCTGTTGGCAGTGGGCCCCTCCCTACCCAGGCCCCTGCCCTTCTCCTCCTCACCTGAGACAGGCCTGATGAAGTGAGAGGAGCAAGATTGGTTTTCCAGGGGCACTAGGCTCCAGGCTCAGCTAAATCACGTCTGTCCATGTTGCCGGCGGGTGATGACCTGCTCTCCTGCCTCGGCACCTGCAGCCCCATGGGATGCAATGATGTGCGGCTGGGCAGCGGCAGGGCTGCAGTGAAGGTGAAACTGTCGTATCGATCTTTTTAGCACTAAAATATGAGCCACTTTACGCTGCTCCCCGCTGCTGTGATGTGAAAAATAATAACTCGGATCCAAATTAAAAATATTGATCTCTGGAAGGTGTTGAAAGTAAATAAACACCTTCAGAAGTTTTCGGTCAGCCGAGAAATGGTATTCAGCAATAAATGTGTCGGCACGTCAGAGTCAGGGTTCTTGATCTGTTTTTCCTCTGAATTGATTTTTCATTATTTACTTCCTAAAAGTGTTGGAATTTGGTCTTCCACTGTTAGATCCTAGTGTTTGGGCAAATTATTTCTTTGGGGCTTATGAGGTACTCCTAATCCACTCCCTCATTGATTGATTGATTTTTGACTCAATGAGCTTGCAGTCCCCGCTTTATTTAGGGCTTCCATCATAATTTTTTATACATTTAGGCTTGACTTTTTTATTTCCCTCTAACAGATGATCTGACATGGGGCTATCAAATGGAGGAAAACAATTGCCATCAGGTTAATTTTGTCAGAGACTCTGTGCATTCTAAAGAGAGGAGATGTGAAGTGTTTCCTGGCTGCAGATTGGGCCCATAAGTAAGCCTGCTATGGACACTTGTTTAACATAGGCTGAGTCTGGCATTCCTGGGTGCCCCCATCATCTGTGAAGAGGTTTGACTAGGCAGGTCTCTGGGCACAGGTGCACTTGTTCTGAGATAGAGAACTGAGGATAGGCTGAATTGTCTCTTGGGAAGTTTTACTTTCAGGAAACAACTGAGAACCATAGCTGACCACACGGTTCCATATGGCTTGGCAGGAAAATGCAAAGTGCAGACGCCAGGGATGGCTCAGGAACAGAGAAAATGGTCTGTTGGTCCAACTACCCTGTGATTTTTCCTGGGTGGTTAGAAAGTCTCCTGGGGAAAATGTGAAAATAGTGGCTAATTCTGCTGACACCAGGAATCGGGGTTCACATTCACCAGTGTCCAGAAGGAGAAACTGCCAGCTGTCTTATCTCCCTGAACTGGACATGGGGCTAAACAAACTGCAAAGGAGGAGGTAGAGGCTGCTCTCCAGCTAGGTGAGTAGCAACTCAGGACCCATTTCTCTGTGGACTGCTCTCCATTGCTTCATTTTCTTGACATTGGACAGACCCAACTATGTGCCTGTTTGGCACTAGGTGGGCCCAGATGGACCCCTGTTTCTCTCATCCAGATCCAGATGTGTAAGTGTGGGCACTGGACAGGCCCAGCTCTGGGTCTGTGCATGAAGCTGCTTGTAAGCCTCAGTGAGCAGTGGTCCATGTGTTCTCCATACACCATCTCCATTTTCATGGGGGAATTTGGGGAAGAGAGTCATAGTAACAGAGAAGACTTGAATCAGAGCTCTTGGTACAGCTTTAAGCACTCAGAACAGGCTTCTCACAGGATGCTTATGTGGCCCATTATTACTTTCCACTGGATAATAAAAACAAGAGGCCTGGGAGTTGTTAATGTCTCCACAGCCTATAATATTTGAACCCCAGGTGGCACAAGAGACTGGAACAGCCACCAACTAATTAAGGATGCGGGGAAGGCTGATAGGCATTCTGGGAAGACTAGATGCTAGCAGGAGCAATGGGAGCATCCAGCAGGGGACTGCATTTTCTTGACAGAGGGATCTCCCAGGGATGAGATGGCCTTGTCCAGCTATGCTCCCTATGTCTGGGAGGGACAGAAAGCCCCAAGGAGAGAACCACTTTCCTCTGTCCTGGTTTGGGGAAGCAGGGATTGAATGAAATGGAAGCAGCTGATAGTACCTGCATGCTGTTGGTGTGCATCTTCTAAGGTCACTCTTACATGACCTGCATTCCCCTATTCCACCAGCTGTGGCATTGAACTTGCGGGGATGTCACTTATATCAGGTTTTGGATCGGAGGTGACAGGAGTCCACATTGTCTTGGACATATGACTAACTCTCCTGGGGATAAGATGACCACTTCCTGGCAATGCTTACCTCTGAGTGCGAGATGTCCATGAATGTCCACTATTGTATTTTTAGGCTTTGCTGTCCTTTCTAGGGCAATAGTACCAATGTCTCTGCTGTTGATCCCTTTGTCATCTGCTGTTGGTTTCTTTCAAATAAGAGCATGAATCTCAGATAACAGGCACATTTTTTTCAGTGTACACGGAGGGTTGCTGAGTGGCTGCATGGATTTTATTGCAGGCTTCCCAGGACACTGAAGTTGAGCCCACAGGATATTAGTTTCCTTCTCAGGAGCTGAGGTTTGTCAGGCTCAACAGAGGGCTTGGTCCTACTTTCCAGGAGTTAAGGTGAGTTGCAGCCTGCCCATTCAGACTCAGGAATGCAGGTGGTATGCTCCTTCATGGTAGGCTTGCCACCAGTCAGTAGAGATGGAAGCACAAATGCTACACTTGACTTCTCTCCTCAGGACCCACATTCTATGGTGATAGGCACACGGAGTGATTGAGACCTGGTCTTAGGATGCAGGATTTCCATCAGCATGAGGAGGTACTGAGGGAGGCATCTTACAAAGAAGGGCCTTAGATGGGTCCTGAACTAGAAAGCCAAGAGCTGCTGTTGGCCTCAGCTCTAGGGGCTGGCACTGATTATCTGACCCTGAGTCCCTGCACAGAATGACTTCTGCCTTGGAATGGAGACTAGTAGGAGCAACCAGCAGAGCTGGCCAACCCTGCTGGAGTGCATCTGCCAACAGTGGCAGGAAGGCTGAGATCTAACTGAGTCTGAAGGACACTCAGCTCAGCTTTAGTGAGCTGTCTCAGGAAGTATGTCCTGTTGAAAAGTCACTTACTCAGCAGAACTAGATCGGGTTCTTGCCATGCCATCATGTTCCACTTGGTGTGTTACAGCTGACATCCTAGGAATGACATCATTGTGCAGGTGTGAGACCAGAGCCAGATGTCAAAACGGTAGTACTCATGCTGGCATTGACTGAGGAGTCCTCTGTGGCTAATGTTGCACTGAGTTGGATCCTCCCAGCTCTTATGCACCAGTCTGTCCTCAGCAGGAACTGGGAGCACAGAGCAGTTAAGTGACTTGCTTACATAGCCAGCACATGGCACAGTGGGATCCTGGGCTCTCATTTGGGACCTAGAAACTGACTATATACAACATACAACAAATGAGACATGCAACATGACATTTGATACATGATGCATGACGTATGTTCAGTCTTTGTGGAGCTTTTATACTTGAGAGAACAACCAACCTGCAGTGAAGAAATGTGAGAAATGTGTGCTATGAAGGTCCTGGCTGCAAGAAGAGACTGTGCCAGGAGCTGACTGGATCAGGCAACTGATAGAGATGTGAAGAGCAAGAATAACCCACATAAGGTACCAAGGGAAGGAACATTTGGGTAGGGGCATGTGGTATGTTCAGATGTCCTGCTGAACGAACTATTCATACTGAACAAAAGTCCACACAAACTGTTTAGGGAAGTGTCTCTTGCTGAGCAATAAAGAGACTTGTGGTCAGACCTAGGAGGGTGGAGAACAGTGCAGATTCCTACGTCTCAGTGGGTTGTGGAAGCCAGATAGAATGTGACCAGTCTCAGAATGGTACTTACCATAAATTCCCTTCTCTGCACATACCTTTCTACCCATCCAAATCACACAGTACCCCAAATATGTTCACCCATTCCTTTGTGCTATAGTTTAAAAAACATAACTATAGCCAAGTATAAAGTGTTTTGAGGCTAAGATCAACTTGAGCGAGTTGGCTATGTTGAAATCAGTGTGGACAATGCCTCATTAGGAAGGAAAATGCAAAATGCAGTACTTTCATGAATACTCTGAATGGATTTGCTAATGTAAAAACATTGTGTTTAATGCTGGAGGAACTGTGGGGAAAAAAGGAACCCTTCACCACTGTTCGTGGGAGTGTAGACTGGTGTAATCACTCTGGAAATCACTGTAGACACTCCTAAAAAACTAGCATTGGAGGTCCCATTTCATCCAGCTATTCCCTTTCTTGGTATCTTCCCAGAAGAATTAAAAATGAACCATAGTAATATATGTGCACCTATGTTTATAGCAGCACAATTTGTAATAGCTAGATCTTGGAAACAACCCAAATGCCCATCACCTGAGGAATAAATAAAATAGATGCAGTATTTTTATATAACCAAGTACTACTCAGCCACAAAGAAGGGTAAACTTGAGACTTTTATAGGTAAATGGATACAACTAGAGACCATACTCATAAGTGAAATGAATCAGACTCGCATGTGTAAACATTATATTGTCTGTCTAGTGTGAGAAGCTGAAATTATTTATATATATCTAATAGTTATGCTACTGATTTCTCTTCATTGAAAGGAAAGGTTTGTGCTAATCATTGTTTGGACAATTAAATATCTTGTACTCTTGCATAACTAATTTAAAGATAATAATATGCAATGTATTAACCATTGTTACACTCAAACTATCTTGTTTTGAAAATTTTTTTTCTCTTTAAAATCTGGAAAAAAAATTGTGTTTGTATCTTTAAAATCCTGTCCTCTAGTTAGTAAGTGTCTTGTAAACTGTCAACGTGTAAATTACTGGAAAGAAATTTAAATAGCATTGCCATTTATTTTAACAAAGAATGAAACAGGAATACATTAGGTGAAAAATACACAAAATCCGTATCATGAGAAATACGGTGTTGCTAAGGGAAATTAGAAAGAGGCGAATAATTGAGGGAGGTATACTATTCCTCATGGATGAGAAGACTCAGTAGTTGTTATGATATCATTGCTCCCCAAATTGATGAAAAGATTCAGCTCAAAGTCTCAGCAGACTTTTTTTTATAGAAATTGAAAAACTTGTTCTAAAACTTACATGGAAATGTAAAGGACACAGAATGACTACGACAATTTTGAAAATAGACATGGGTAGAGGATGTATATTACCTGATTAAGACTTACTACAAATCTACAGTGATCCAGACAGTGTAGTATTGGTATGAAACCAAGTACAGATTGTGGGACATAATGGAGAATCTAAAAAGAGGCTCATCACTGATTTTTGACTAAGGCGTCATGGCTGTTCATTTGAAAGAAAACCATTGGATGACCATGTGCAAAGAGGGAACATCTGTTCTTGCCTTAAGCCATGCAAGACTTATCTTGGTGTGGATTAACAGACCCAGTATGGAAATGGAACCATAAAAACTTCTGCAGGAACACAGAAAAGAAAAGTGCAGTGTCCTTAGGTCTAGCAGAGATCTCTTAAATACTTTACAAAAAGAGAAGTTAATCAGTTGGATTTAATTAAAATGAAAACATTTGTTCTTTAAAAGTTACTATTGCAAAAATAAAGGGGCAGTGCATTTATAAAGCCTATCTAAGAACTTATATTTGGAGTTTTGTATATAAATAACTCTGGAAACTCAATAGGGCGAACAGTTCAAGTTTTTAAATGACAGAAAGATCTGAACAGACATTCCACCAATGAGGATACAGAAATAGCCGGTGGAGACATGAAAGATACCAAGCACTGGTGTGGCAATGCAAATTAAGATCACAATTATCAGTTAAAGATCATTGATTTTCTCCTAATGGCTAGAACTAAAACTTAAAAAAAAAAAAAAAAGGCTTGCAGAATATTGTATGGTGGTAAAGGTGTGTGGAAGAATTGGAGCTTTCGTATGTTGCTAGTGGAAATCTGAAATCATATAGCCACCTGGAAAAATAGTTCTTTAAAAAAACTTTAAAATGTTAAAATTTAAAAAGTTATGAGCATTAAAATCATAAATATTAGAGTTGTGCCTGAACTCGTACCTAAAATGGTGATCAAATATGCCATCTTTTTGAGGATTAATTCTAAAATTGGGGACTCAGGTAGATGGTCTCATTTTTTTCTCACCCAACCAGTCCTAAATCTTCTGTGTCTGAAACTTTTTCTGAAAATTGCCTGTATGGTAATATTATTCAGACTTTAATGCCAAAACACTAAGTATTTGTATGGCATGTTTAAATGAGGTTTTGAATATTTGCATCAAATTAAATAGAACTCTCTTAATGGATGTTCGTAGTGGAAATAAATGTGTGTTAGCCATTCCACAGACATGCTAACCCATTTCTTTAGATGTTCTTAGTTTTAAGAGAGCTAAGAGTTTCAAAATATTTTGCTGGAAGTTTACAATATATAAAATAATGAATTCACAAAATATAGCATCTTAAAACATGTTGAAAGATTTTAAAATAGTACATTTTTCCTCTTAAGAGTAACAATTTTTGAAGTTATAATACATCAGTGATGTAATCTTTTTTATAGTCAGTTTTTCTTAAAAGGTATATTTTATGTAATATGTTAACTAAATTTTAGATTTGAAGTTGACTTTAAAAAGGCAATGAGTGTTCCTCAAGGTTCATAGATTCTTAGGTGACTAATAGAATAGTGTTTAGTTGTGGAATCTAGAATTAAAGCATCTTGTATTGTGTGCTTTTAAAGTGTCCCAGAGTTTTAAACCATAAAGAGTAACATTTTATATTAAAGTTACATTTCCCATTTGTTATTATGTGTGCTACATGTCTTATGAGAAATTTTTATCATTACCTTCCAAGTCAGTTCTATGCATGACCATTTACTAACAACCGCTGATATGGTTTCTTAAAGGAAACATCCTGTGCTGTGCTATGGTGCTGTGTCATCTTGCTGCTTGACGGATAGGCTTGTGAGGAATTAGAACTGTGTGCTATCAGTACTTTTGTGTAACAACATGTAAAATTAAAGATGAGGAATGTGTGTAAACAGTCATTCAGTGTTTTTAAAATTGGTCAGTACTATATCTAAAGCCTTGGTTTATATGTTTTACTTTCGTGACACAGACTAAATTAAAATACTTAAAAATGCACCTACAGTTTGACCTGTTCCCTTTGTGTTTACCTCGGAGAAATACAAGTACATTCCAAAGACTAGCAACCAGTGTTCATAGCAACCTGATTTAAATTAGCCAAAAGCTGCATAGTCAAATATTCCCAGAATGGCAGGCCATATCACTGCACAGTGATGAAAAGGCAGCTTATTCATACATACGGCAATATGGTGAGTTGTTGAAATAATTATCCCCAATTAAATAAATGAGACAAAGAACATATAAAATTCTTAAAAATGCAAACCAATCTGTAATGATAGAAAGCAGATGATGATTTGTTAGGTATGGGCTGGGGTGGAGCCTAAGGGATTAATAGAGATGAAGGGACACAAATTTTTGGGAGTGATAGGTGTTTATGCCTTGGTGGTGGTAATAGTTTCATGGGTATATTGGCATGTCAGAACTCATTTCATTATATACTTTATGCAGTTTTATGATTCCCAGTTATATACCATAATGCTGTCATATTTTATCTAGTCATGTGGTTAATGGCTTGTAAGTAGTCAAACTGAAGTGATTTAGTTGAAAAGTGAAATATTTGTTACAAGTAAACTCTATGTACAAACTATAAAAATTGTTCTGTGTGTCTTATGAATAAGGAAAATCAGCACTCCACAAGAAATAACAGCAGAGTGTAGATAATTTTAGTTTTATGTATATGTGCAGATATTATAATATTATATTGGAAAGACATTCTTTAGGGTCAAGTAAGACTATATTGATTTGGAATGTGACATTGTTCCCACCCAATGAAAATAGATTGGTTGATGTTTGCTACCATTTGCTCCTTGCTCTGGGCAGGCTGGAGTTGTCTACTGGTTTGTCGTCGATCCATTGGGTTGTATATGAGTTGTATGCCCATGATGTTCTATTTCCACATGGTTGAGCCATCTTGAGTATGTCTGCAGTCATAGGTCCCCACTGCACTGCCATGTGTCTTCCTTTGGCCCTTTTTGGCTGTAAAGGTTCAGTGTTTTTGTTCTTTTTCTCTCATTGTAAGCTTTGAGCTTAGAGGTATATATCTATCCTGCAGGTGTCCCCCCAGGGCTAAGCTGGGCATATAACATGGATTTGTGTCTGCAGGACCCCGTTCTAGCTGGGGTATGGGGTTCTGTCTGGCAGCTGTTGGCAGCCCTGCCTGTGCTCCTGGCTGGGAGCCACCTGCCAAGCTGACAGCCTGGCTTACTGTTGGCTTGATATGGACTGTCAGTACCGTGTCCCCATCTCTTCATAAGGAAAACTGTTTGCATGTCTGGAATCTGGATTCCTTCCTAGGCTGTGCTCCAGGATAGGGTGAACCCATCTGTCACAAAAGGTGTGAAGATTTTCACCAGTCTTGTGTTTCATACCCCGACCTGTACTTGGGTACCAGAGGGTGTGCTGTGAAGAGGGGGCACAGGAGGAAGCACAGGGCCTGGTAACCCCACTGAACAGGCATGTGTCTCCATATACACCTTGGTTAATTATCACCCCTCTGCCCTTTGACCTTGCCCATTCCCCCAGGTTGTTCTTACCTCTTGGCTTACACCATTTCTGCATGTAATCTCCTGAGAAATGAAGACAGGTTACATGTCTGTTTTGCTCACAGCCCGTCTAGCAGCTGATTTGTCTTGGCTTTTCCTTTTACCCTTATAGACTGTAAAGCCACTGGGCATGAGGTGGTTGTGTCAGTGAACTGTGAGTCAGGGACTTTGGCTGTAGGCAGGAGGGCAGTGTGGGTGGGGCAGCCCAGGCCTGGGGTTCCCTGATCCTATTTTTCCAGGCCAGCCTTGCTGTCTAGGACCTTATGCAGCCATCCTTATATCCCTCATGTTGTGCTCTCTGGTGGGAAATTTGTAACAGACTCTTTGCCAAAGGCTGCCCCAGGCGCCCAGTGGTGGCTGATCCATCAGGCAGCAGACAAGCATGATCGAGAGCCATGTCACACGAGCCTGGGAAACAAATACACAGCAGGAAATGTATTGGTGAACAAACTGAAAGATTGTAAAGCTCTTAAGGACGTTCATGCTTGTTAGCATTTTTTGACAGAAAATCACTGAAGCAGTGAACGTAAAAAAAAAAAAATAGTCCTGACCAGTTTACTGTGTAGCTGCTCATTCTATTCATTTGGCCTCAAGTGGCATTACACTTCTGGAGTCCTGTTATAAGATGCTCCATGCTTACCTAGACAGTATTTTTGTGTGGAGTTCTGGTGAATCCTTAGCTTAGCCTCATCCATACCAAGGCTTCCCTGGGTGACTTCCATGCTTCTGACAGAGACCAGGCAATCTAATACAGCAACCAACCAGGCTTACCATCAGATATAGGAGCCTGTGACCTGAGTCCTCAACCTTGCTGAGGCTAATTCATAGGGTGGGCTGACACCACTGGAAGTGGACTGCAAGGGAAGAACTCCTGACTTTCTGGGTGAGCCATATGCCTGGTGGGTGTTCCCAGGGGCTACTGTCCTGTCACCTGTTTTCAAGTGGACCAGTGTCCTTTCAAGTGGACCAGGTCTTCTTTTCTGATGATCCCAGTGTTTTCCTGTGATAGGCCAAGGTTGCAGAATCTACATGTGTGCACACTTGCACAGCACCAATGGTTAGGTCCCTGTGTCATCACTAGAGTCCACAGCTTCTGTTTCAGCAGCCCAGCTCCCAGCACATAGGTTTAGACGGTCTGTCGACTAGAGCCTTAGGAACCTCACCGTCTGGCCTGATACCAATTGCACACTAGTCTGTTGCTCTGAACACATCCATGGTCACAGCCTAAGAGGGAGATGGAACTGTTCATTAGGAGGTGGCTGTCTATTCAGCAGTGTTGTCAGGGCCTACTGCAGTGTGCTGTAATTGCAGTGTGGTTATTGCTGTTTTTGGTCATCATCTTTTTAAGATTTGTCTGTTAGACTTTGCAATTTTAAGTACAATCATGTTTGCAATGGAGAGGATGAAAACATAAACCCAGGTGGAAATAGCATGTGGCTGTGGCCCCTGTGGCCTTATTCTGTGGTTGATGCTGCTTGAGACTTCCCCACATTAATGGGATCTTGTCTGTAGGGAGCTCTATATGTACCTGCAAAGAGGGGCCAAATACTCCCTCCCTGTTTGGAACTGTCTGCACTCGTGGTGCTAACATCCAACCTGTGCAGCTGCAGGAGAAGTGCCTAACATTTAGTAGTGCCTCACCTCCATAGATGTCCTATGTTCTTACTAAAGGGTAATGTCTCCAAATAGTTCACATCCACCTGAAAAGTGCCTTCCTAAATGTTACCACATCAGCTGCTGCTGTAACACAGCCATTAAAACACAGGAAAACCGCCTCTCAGAGTCATGGAAATACCTCCCCTCCCCCCCCCAAAAAAAAACCCTTATTCCACATTTTCCTTCAATTCTGTGTCTATTGTCTTTTGGGAAAAGACTTGATTTTTTAATTATTATAAAGGAAAATAACAGAATTTTAGGGAATTTCTCTCACAGTAATTTTTTTCCCTGGTTAAAAAGGCAGAATGTCATAACCCTTTATTCCCTTATATTTGCCTTAAAGTCAAATAATTGTATGCCTGGATTATCTGACGTTTTTTTCTCACATTATAATTATTTTTAATGTATTATTTATTCCTCTCTAGTTTCTCATCTTATGCTCAGAGATACTTATGTTTAGACTACTAAAAAGGGAAATCTGTTTGAACATATTACACAACTTTACAGGTTTTAAATCTGATTTTTTGCCATCCAGGGGAAACAAGGACTTGTGAGGTTCTTATGAACAAAGAAGAGGGAAGAGATAGGTCTTTTCAGCTGTACAGGTGATACGGCAAAGAAATGACAACTGTAAGCTTCCTTTTGTAATGGAAATTTGCAATTTAGAGAAGCATAGTACACATCATGTATAATAGATATTGTGAAATAGGAAGAAAATATCCAAATGGGAAGGGGAACTAGGGAATGGGAGGGAGGAAGGAAGGAAGAGAAAAGAAGGAAAAAATGGAAACAAAACATTTGTAAATAAGAGGGGTTAAAGGGAGGGTGGGGGAATAGGAAAGAAAATCAAGTTATATCATGTACAGGTACAAATTCCCTATGATGAGTATGGTCACTATGTATACCTAAAATGTATCAATAAACTTAATTTTAAAAAGTACCCATTACGGGTTTGAGAGCAGACAAAATAGCTATCAGATGATCTGACACAGATGGATGCAAGGGGTATGATCCAGAGGCAGGGCCCTTGTGGTGGGCTCCTTTCCCTTCGGTTCCTGCTGGAGTGGCTAGAATTGTCTGAGAAAGCCCTGAAAGATTGGCCACAAAGTGCTTGAACATCTTTCAAACGGAAATTGTTACACTTTGCTCTTCATCTTGAAATTAATGTTTGGTTGTCAATTTTTATTGCTGATTTAATGGATGAAGCCTGGCGATTGTAGCTGTCTGCGAAGCAGCCCCCAGTGTGTGCTATGCTGCTCCCACCCCTTGAACAGAGAGAATGCCTATATGGAGAGCTTCGGAGGCGCTCTGACGCCTATGGTACACTCAGTATTCTGGGAGTCACAGCAGGGTAAAGGTGATTTTTTTCTCTTAATTGTCTTTGTATTAAACACCACCCACCACCCTGCCCCAACGTATACACTGCTACTCAGAAAAAAGATGTCTGGCTGCTGTTTTCTGAGCTAGGGCCAGAACAGTTGGCATTGGACAAGGCAGGTTTAGTTTGTGGCTGGCAAGTTTTATATATCTATTTATGAGTCCAATAATGTAATGATGCAATTGAGCTTGTCTCATAAATGCTGCTGTACATGCTCAGGACAGCAAAGGCTTCCATTGTAACCTGAATTGTCTATGCCACAGTCCCTTTTGGGTTATAGCTGGGCTATTTAATAAATGTTGGCTGTCCTTCCAACCATCATAATTATTTAAAGGGTTTTCAAAAGAGAGAACAAATCAAATCAAACCATTACTGTTGTGTCCCATTGTGGAGGTACGTGTATTTGTAAAAACGTGGGTCTTGTTAGAGTCTCCTCCCAGTTTTCATCTATTATCACAATAATTGAGTTTGTAGCTGGAATTAAATTCATCAAATTGCATTATCCTCTTTAGAAATTGGATAGGCACCCTGGCAGGGCAAGGCAGAAGTTAATCCGCTTTGCTAAAGCCTCCAGTGGCACCACGAAGCAGGGATGAGGAGGCGTAGATGTCTTCCTGTCACCCCAGACACGATGTGATTTCTCCTCAATCCCCTGTGCAAATAATGACATTTGAATCGAGCATTAACAGGCTTAATTACTTTAAAATTGTCATTTTAATTTACACTGATATAGTATTGATCATACAAGCAGAGATTAAGCTGTTCAGTGGAGCGGATGATGGGGAATTAAACATTAAAGGGTCCTCGAGGGGCCGCGTGCTCTGCCTGGCGTGCGCCGGAAGAGGGATGGTAGTTCTCAGTAATGAACTGGCGGCATGCGAAGACATGAATCTTGGTCTCCTGGAAAAGGGGAAATAATGGGGTTTGGGACGCATTTGCAGTTTATTCATTCGCTGCCATGCGCCAGTTCTCCAGTGATTCATCCACCTTACCAGCATTTATTTATCCAGCACATTCTGGAGCTTTGACCTTTTTGCTAAGTACATTGAATGTAAGTTGGAGTGGAGATTTTTCAGGTGTAACTTTTATAAGTATTTGTTATTTTTTCTTATTTGTAATTAACATCAAACAAAGTTTCTTAGTGAGTTTTTTTTTTTTCTTTCATGTCTGCAGGATCCAACAGTGTGAGTGTGAGGTGGTGGCCAGAGGCCTGTGCAAGAGGATAGTCCAAGGGCACTCATTATGGGTGGTACCTTCCTGATACCGATGTTGTAGCATGCCTGATGCCTTGTTTTTGAAATTTCAAGGGAAATCTCAGGTTTAAATTTCATCAGTCCTTCAGCATGAGAATTTCACACTTCTGCCATGGTGTGTGATAGCCCTTTTTCTCTCTGTAGTCTCTTAGGCTTTCTTGTGATCATCATGCAAAGCTGCAGCTTGTTGAGCTGCTACTAGAAGAAAACATGGAAACAGAGCGGGTGATTTCTGCCTCAGAAGTGATGTATCTGGCAGATTCCTTTTGGCTAAAATCAGAGCCATCAAATCTTTCAACCTCAAACTCTTCAGAGGTTACGTCATAAAATCTTAAGTGATTGATTTTATACTCAACAGGGAATGATGAAATTCTTGGTCACTCTCCATAATGGCCTTATTTTAAATGGTAGGCTAGAGATTTAATTAAAGTGTGATCAGGGAAACGAAAGAATACTGATATTTCTCAAGTCAGATGTGAATGTGCACAGGGAGTATTAGAAGGGCTTATCATTTCTCCTGACATTCTTTTTCTCTTCAGTAGGATTTAAGAGCTTGTTGCCTATTTTACTTATGCTTTGAATAGCTCAGTGCTTGCAGCCCTTATTGATAGCACTTGTGGTTTGGTTGACTTCTGTGGCCTTCTCTTAGTATCATTGTGTTCTGACACATGACCCCTGGCTGCCAGCTTTACTGAGCATGTTTCACCTGCCAGACATTGTTGTAGAAACTTGGCTGTATCCCCAGAATATAGCTGGAAAGCCTGAGGCACAGAAAGGCACTAAGTAGCACTGGCTAGCAAGTGACTGGTAAGTAGTCTAGTGAGGACAATGTGTACTGTGTCCCTGCCATGGTTTTTTTCCTTTTTTAGCAAATGTGTGTGCACTTTATTCTTCACCTTGCAACTTCAAACTTGTTAGCACATCTTTGCATGAAGGAGAGCTCTAGGTCTCATTTAATAAAACAATGAGTCAAAGAGCCCAAAGAGCACAGACCCTGAGGGACTGATGGTAATGCTTCAGTGGAACCCAGCCTGTCCTTGAGAGCAGTTGGAGAATTATGGCCAGTATCTTACATGTGTTCAATGAACACTGTTAATATGTCATTAATATGACAGCAAACTGGTAAAGCTCTGCGGATATGGCACCACATGTTGCTCTCTACTGATTACCTGTCGTGTATATGCTTTGGAGGCAGGAGGAGTAAAAGTGGTCCATGTGATCTTTTTGACTCACAACTTGCAGTGAAATTTGGGAGCGTATGGTTATGATTTCATTACTTGAGTTTTGATTTTGAGTTCTAGAATACTTTCTACCACTTTCTTTGTTCATACTCTAATTTTTCTTCATCATTGTTTATACATTGGCGTTTCATTAGTTCATGGAGACCTTGGTGTCTTTGTTGTATTTGTGTACTTAAGCTCCTAATGTGCATAGAACATGTGTCCCAACAGTTTAGTTGTTTTGATTCTGTTCAGAGCTTGTACCATGCCCTGGTTTCTGGGTTTGCTGTCTACCAGCAACTTCCTGCCTCCATCACTTGTGGTGTCTTGTTTTCTTTCATTGTCTGTGCCAGTCACCAGCAAGGGCCCAGTCCTCACTGGCCACCTGCTACTTCTTTGGTCTCTACACATGTCCTGTTCCATCCCTTTCTTCTGCTTCCTTTACTGGGGTCTCAGGAATGTCTTTAAGAAACCCCCAGGGTCACAGCCCTCTTCCCAGGAAGTCTCTTCACCTCTGGCCTTCACTAAAGTTTGGTGTTCTGCTATGCTTCCTGCCTTCCCTCCCCACAGCAGTCTTCTGCCCCAGCTTTGGTATTCAGTGACATCAGGCTTCATACCCCTTTGCCTGCCACAAGGTATTTTCAGTCACCTACAAGACCTTGACCAGTAAGCAAGGAAGCTGTTGACCTCCAACATGCCACCCTTGTGCCTTAGTTCATGTGAATGCTATCCCCACTGGCCTGGAAGGCCCTGCAACAGTGTTCCCCACATTGTTGTAACACCTCGTTAGCAGGCAGCATGTTGGCTTTTCTCTCCTCCACACCACCCCTGCTCTTTGTCTTATGGAAGCTGATATCCTGGCAGTGTCTTTTTTTTTTTTTTTTTAATAAGAATGATGGATACTCCTGAGGTCAGGATGGCAGTGCTGGCTCATAGAAAGTGCAAAAAGCAGGATTGCTTGATGGGTGTCACTTTTCCTTGATCTTTGTCAGTAAGGTCTAATTTATAACAAGGCCATTAGTGGAAGGTAAGCTAGTTTTGGACATTTTTCCCGTAAGGTTTCTTCATGACTTAGCTTCAGAAGAGAGGTGAAAAAGAGGCCTTTTTGTGAGTTATTGGAAACACAAGTAGCCTCTGCTATGTTCCTCTCTCAGGATAGATACAGCATTGTAGAGCCCCCTTGTCTGCTGGAAGGGCCTGGGTCTCTTTCTGTTTAGGGCAGTGGCCCATGCTATGGCCAATGACCAGTTAATGTTCTTGATAGCGGTGGTCTGTCCTGGGCTCTAGGGGAGGCATTTCAGACTTCCAATGGAGAGTTTAAAAGTGGTCTGTAGTGACGCAGCCTTTGATTGTAGAAGTGGAGACACTTTCTGGACTGGCAGTCCTTCTGGCTTTGCCTTTGTATTCTGGCAACAGCCAAGGACATGTTTGAAGTCCATTCTTCCATCAGCTGTGTTAGAGAATTAAAGTCCACATTGACTGTTATAACACTGTCTCAAGTGCTTAGGAAGAACAGAACCTAGGAAGTGAACACTGTTCTTGTCTCCCATGTTACAGATAGGAAACTGAGGCATAGAGAGGCTTAGGAACTTAAGGTCTTGAAACTTGGAAGAAGCAGGCACAGGACTTGCACATAGCATCTTGGCTCTAGAACCAGTACCTTTACCCTGAACTGTATACTCAGAGAAGCAGTGGGTCAGAGGGGTGGGCTGCGCATCCAGTTAGGGTGGCAGTGATTCCAGTCAGGGAGTTTACCACTGTCACATATTCAGGTAGGCTGCAGATATGAGAGCTTGAATCTAGGTTTTGTGAGATCTTAAACCAGCATCCTCTGGTCTGGCAAGACACAGTAAGAGAACTTCATTCTCTTGGGTGGTCCTTGTGTAGGAAGCAGGGTGTTCTGTACCTAGTATCTCATCTGTACCTTCATGTAGTTAGCATTAGATGGTGGTACCTCCATCTTTTAAAGGAGAAACAAAGATTTTACTAGTGATATTCACTGGAAACTATAGAGGTAAAAACAAAGTTGATGAACTACAGCTGGGCCAAAAGAAAACACTAAAATGAAGCTTGTAGCAACATAAGGAGAAGGGTAGAAGGTGAGCCACAGAGGATGTATAGTCTAATGTTTGTGTAATGGGAGCCTGAGAAGAAGCAGAGGGAGAGGGTTAGAAGCCATTTTTTAAGATACGATAAATCACCAACTCAAAGTTATAAAAGACCTCAACCCATGGTCAGGAATCCCAGAGAATATCTAGTAGAATTTTAAACAAAAGAAATATTGTACTCAGACAGATCACAGTAATATTGAAGAAAACCATAGATGGTAGAAAAAGTTGCCATGAGGATAAAAAAAAGGAGCAACAATTAAATGGACAGTTTAGATTCCAGCAGAATCTGAAAAAAAAAACAGGGGAAATTGAAATGTTATTCTCAGTGTCCTGAAGGTCATGAAAATCTAGTTGGGCATGGTGGAATGTGCCTGTAATCCCAGAAGTCAGGTGGCTGAGGTTGGAAGATCATTGCAAGTTCAAGGTCAGCCTGGGCTACATACTGAGTTCAAGGCCATCTTGCGCTATGTAATGAGACTATCTCAAAAAACTAAAGCAAGCAATGATAACAATAAAAAACTATGAAAATCTATTTCCAGCAGAAACACTTTTTAAGAATGAAATTGAGGTAGGCATTTTTATGAAAATAAAACCATAGAGTTGTCACATGCAGACTCATAGACAAGACAGTAAATATCAAAGAATGATCTTCAAGCATATAGAAAATTATCTCAGATGATGTCAGCGATAAGAAAGGAATGAAGAGTAGTGAAAAATGGTAAGTACCATATGGAGTAAAATAAGTGAGTCTCAAGTATGTAAAATAAAACATCTCCAGTCTAAAATAGAAGCAGTGTTGGTTAGCAGCAGCAGTAAGGAGCATGTGTGAGTGGAATTTGCACACCAGCGCCTTTCAACTCTGAAAGAGTGACAGTGGCCAGCTCATCAGACCTGGAGAGGGCTGAAAGTGGAGCAAGTATATGCCCTTAGAAAAGTTCTGCTGTCATAGCATTTCTGTGGACTGGTTAACTAATTTAAATTGTTTGAAACAGAAGTAGATAACAATTTCCCAATATAATCGAAATTTAAAAATCAATTAAACATTTTTATACTGTTTTATGTGTTTTGAGGTTTTTAATAGTAGAAGATACTTGGTAAACAGCTTGTATTCTGTTTTGGCCATCTCTTAGAGTGCATTGTACTTTAATTACCCTATATCTGTAATGCATGTAACCTACTTCACTAGAACATGAGTAAGAATGAAATTGTAATTGAAAAGCTAATGATTTTTTGAAGACAAAAGATAAGTCAGAGCCATTTTAATGATGATGCCAACTCTTCACATAATTTAATTGGCATGAGAGTTTATTGATCCACTTTTGTAATCATTTAGACATGGAAAATGTAACTTAATAAATTTAATAATTGAAACTATATGTTTTTGAAATTTTTCTTTGCCTATTATCAGAACTTTCAATTTGCAAAATATATATTATTGAAAAATGGTGTCCAGGTTATACATGAATCTCATTTTGAGAGGAAAATAATCTAACTGCTGCAAATTAAAAATTGGTTTGGGGTGTCTGTATGGAAGTTAGGTCTTCCTTTGCAGAGTATGCAAAAGGATTCCAAATCTGTGTCATTTCTCATTGTGGGAGGCAAGTAATAGTCACATCGTGCAAATTCTGGAACACTGGACTCTCCTGTCTGTACCTGCCCTCCACAGAAGTTGCCTTGCTTTTCCTAACCATGGTCAAGTGTTTGCTTGGGAAGTAGATGAAATGAAGCAGAAGTCAATTAAGTTCCCCTCTTGAAGATCCAGGCCAAAATAGTGCTTGAACAGAAGCAGGCGACCATGCAGCTGCAGGAGATACCTGTCAGCGTCCTGATGATCAGATTTCAGTCACCATGTGGCAACCTCTTCCTCCTGGGGTACCTCCATAGTGCCTGTAGCATCTTGGGGACCAAGTAGAACAGGTTCCAGATTTACTGCACTCCTTCCTTCCTTCTTTTCTTTCTTTCTTTCTTTTTAAGATGGCATCTCACTATGCAGTTCAGACTGTTCTTGAACTCATTATGTAGCTCAGGCTGGCCTTGAACTCACTGCAATCCACTTGTGTCAGCCTCCCAAGTGCTAGAATTACAGGCATGGACCACCGCACCTGGCTTATATGGGCTTCTGTTGTCCAGCCAGTCTCTGATATCTCTTACAGTGTGTAGTTTTCCAGAGTTTAGGGTAGAGGTTGCCGTTTCTACAACAAACATGAAAATAGTTATTTAGTGCACATGTCAAAGTTCTTTTTGTGTTAACTGTTTGGATGTGACTGCTCATATCCTCACTGGCTCCCATGCTGTGAAACCCATGGGTTAGATCTTAATCCCTGTTGTCCTCAGCATGACAACAGCACTCGGTATCTGTGTTTTCCCCCATTTGACTCATCTCTAGGACCTTGACCTTGGTCCTTCTCTTCAACTGCTCGTTATTCCTTCTTACCATATTTTATTCTCACTGTCTTCTTTTTTCCTTCTTTGGTACTCAGGGCCTCCATACTAAGCTATATCCCCAGCCCCTAGGTACCCCTTTCCCATCTCCTCGACCTTTTTGAGACAGGATCTTACTAAATTGCCCATGCTGGGCTCAAACTTGTGCTCAGAATGCCAGGATTACAGATTTGCATCACCATGCCCAACTTTTCTGACTGCTACTTGTTCCTACTGACCACTTTTTGGCCCCTCTAACTGCCTCTTATTTGTACTGATCAGTAGTGCCAACACTTCTCATTCTTTCTTATTTACTTATTTATTTATTTTTTATTTTAAAGAGAATAAAACAATACAAAAACAAAACAACAAAGCAGATCAGGATTGAATAATGAAAGCAACACAGGACTTCAAAACAAGACAACAAGCAATCAACAGTGGCTACCATAATGTTTCTTGTTTTCTTTGAAATAGTTGTCCATAACCTTCACACACAATAAATTCAAACAAAACAAACTAATATAAAACCAATCAAAACAATAGAATTAAAGCATCATGGGCGTCAAAACCAGACGGTAGGAAATCAACAATGTTACCATAATATCTCTTGTTTTCTTCAAAATAGCTGTCCATATCTTCACACATATCGAAATCAAATAATAGAAAACAGACTAGAACCAATCAAAACAAAGAATAAAAGCATTATTGGACTTCAAAACAAGATGACAGGAAATCAGCAGTGGCTACCATAATGTCTCATTTTCTTCACAGTTGCTGTTCATACCATCACACATAATAAAATCAATTCTTGCAAACTCTTTAGAAGTTCTAGGCATGTATAAGCCTATACATGTACATCTATCCTTTCTGTATTAGAGGGAAAAACAAAACAAAATAAAACAAAATACAAGAAAAACAAGAAAAAAAGAGACAAATAAATAACAATAACAAAGAGCCACAAACAGGAACAATATAGGCTTTCAAAACTGGGTGTTAGGAACATAACAAAGGTTGTTATTTTGCATAGTTACCTTCAAAAGAGTTGCTCAGGTTACCAAATGTAGACATGCAAAATTGATCTAATCCTATGAATGTTAACTGTTTTGTTCCAAGAACTAATCAAATTAGTAGTACAATCATGTGAGCTATCTTAAGTGTATATATACAAACATATCTTTTTTCTTTTCCCTTCCTTTTTTTCTCCTTTTTCCTATTTGAGTTATGTTTCCCCTTTTGAGCAGTTTCTTGCCCTTTCATAGTATTTATTGAAGATTTTGTGTCTTATTTACTCTTTCAGTTTCTTACACTAGGGAGACAATATGGTATTTACACATTTGAGTTTGATATAGTTCACTTATGAGTATGGTCTCAAGTTGCATCTATTTACCTATGAAAACCTCAGTGCAATCCTTCTTTATAGCTGAGTAGTACTCCATTGTATAAAAATACCACATCTTTTTTATCCATTCCTCAGTTGATGGGCATTTGGGTTGTTTCCAAGATTTAGCTATTACAAATTGTGCTGCTATAAACATGGGTGCACATATATCACTGTGGTATATGATGTTTTCAATTCTTCTGGGAATATTCCTAGAAGTAGAATAGCTGGGACAAATGGGACTTCCAATCCCAGCTTTTTGAGGAACCTCCAGACTGATTTCCACAGTGGTTGCACCAGTCTACACGCACACCAACAGGGCAAAAGAGTTGTTTTTTCCATACAGCCCCTCTAGCCTTTGTTATTGGTGGTTTTCTTGATCCTGGCCATTCTTTCTGGAGTGCGATGGAATCTCAGTGTTGTTTTAATTTGCATTTCTCTAATGACCAATGATGCTGAACATTTTTTCATGTATTTATTTGCCATTTGTATTTCTTCAGCTGAGAAGTGTGTATTCATCACAGATGCCCATTTTTGGATCGAATCTCTGAATTTTGGGGGCCTGATTTTTTAAAAAATTCTTTATATGTTTTAGATAGAAGTCCTTTGTCTGAGGGGCAGTTGACTAAGATTGTTTCCCAATTTGTGAGTTTTCTTTTCACTCCGTTGGAGATTTCTTTTGACATGTAAACACTTTTTAATAAGATGAGATCCCAGTTGTTGATTCTGGGAAGTGTTTCCCATGCAGTTTGATTTTTGTTAATGAATTCCATGCCTCTTTGTCTTCTAGATTTCTACCTACTTTGTCTTCAAGCATATTTAGTGTTTCTGTTTTAATATTTAGATCTTTGATCCATTTTGACTTTAGTTTAGTGCATGGTAATAGGTATGGGTCTAGTTTTAGTTTTTGGCATTTGGAAAGTCTGTTTTTCCAGCACCACTTAATAAAGAGGCTATCTTTCTTTCTAGTGAATATGCTTGGCCCCTTTGTCAAAGATAAGGTGGCTGAGTGTGTTTGTAGTTGTGGTTGTATCTTCTAATCTATTCCATTGATCTTCAGGTCTGTTTTTATTCCAGTACCATGCTGATTTTTATCATATCAGCTTTGTAGTATAACTTCAACTCAGGGATTGTGATGCCTCCTGCCTTGCCTTTATTGCCCAGAATTGCCTTTGCAATTCTAGGCCTCTTCTGGTTCCACATGAATTTTAGGAATGATTTCTCTAGATGTGTGAGGTATGCTAATAGTATTTTGATTGGAATTGCATTAAATCTGCATTAAATAACAATTTTGGGAGAATGGCCATTTTCACAATGTTTATTTTTCCTATCCATGAATAAGGAATGTCTTTCCATTTTCTGAGATCTTCTTCAATTTCTTTTTTCAGTGTACTGTAATTTTCACTGAATAGACCTTTTAATTCCTTTGTTAGATTGATTCCTAAGTATTTCAGTTTTTGGATGCTATTGTGAAGGGTGTGGTTTCTCTTATTTCTCTATCAGCAAGTTTGTTGTTTGTATACAGGAATTCTATTGATTTTTGAGTGTTGGCTTTGTATCCAGCTGCATTACTGAATTTGGCTATTACATATAGAAGTCTTTCAATGGAGTTTTGGGGGTCTTCTATGTCATCACTTCTTCCTTTCCTGTCCTTATTCCTTTTATTTCTCTTTCTTGTCTAATTGCTCTGGCTAATGTTTCCAGCACTGTATTGAATAGGAATGGTGATAGTGGACAGCCTTGTCTTGTTCCTGATTTTAGAGTGAAAGTTTTCAGGTTTTGACTATTTAATATGATCCTGGCTATTGGTTTGTCATAGATGGCCTTTATCAGTGTGATAGTGTAGTTGGTGCTGTGTCCCCCCAAAACCTCACATAATTGTGGGAAGGACAAGGCTGAGGCTGGCGTTTGTGATTGGTTTGTTGTCTGGCGCTGAGATTGGCGATGTGAGTGCTGCACCTGCCCATGGGTGGAGCCAACATACATTGTAAGGGGAGAGGAAGCCACTCTCTCTTGCCAGGTTCACGCGTCTTGCTGTTTGGCGGGTGCCATGAATGGCTCCCCCACCATGCCATGCTGCCTTGGAGGCAGCTAAGTATGGACTGAAACTCTCGAAAATTGTAAGAAATAAACCTTTCCTTCCCTAATTTTGGGCGTCACGTATTTTATCTCAGCAATGAGTGAAAAGTAACTAAGACAATCAGATTGAGGTAAAGACCATCTATTCCGATTTTCCATAGGGTTCTTATCATGAATGAGTGTTAGACTTTATCAAAAGCTTTTTCTGCATCTATTGAAATGATCATGTGATTCTTATCTTTGGCTCTGTTGATATAGTGTATTTCATTTGTTGATTTGCATGTGTTGAACCATCCCTGCATTCCTGGGATGAATCTCACTTGGTTGTGGTGTGTAATCTGCTTGATGACTTGCTTCATTCTGTTTGCCAGTATTTTATTGAGGATTTTTGCATCTGTGTTCCTTAGGGAGATTGGCCTGTTGTTCTCTTTTTTGGTTGAGTCTTTCTCTGCTTTTGAGTAATACTTGCTTCCAGGAATGAGTTAGGGAGAATTGCTTCCCTTTCATTTTCATTGAAGAGTTTGAGGAGTGTTGGCATTAAGTCGTCCCTAAATTTCTTGTAGAATTCAGCTGTGAATCCATCAGAACCTGGGCTTTTCTTTGTTGATAAGGTTCTAATTACATTTTCAGTTTCATTAACTGAAATTGGGTTATTCAGCAGTTTTACATCTTCTTGATCCAACCTTGGTAATTCATGTTTCTAGGAATCTGTTCGGTTCTTCTGTGTTATCAAACCTATGTGAGTAAAGGTTTTTGAAGCAGGTATTGATGATCTGTATTTCCACAGGGTCTGTAGTGATTGTGCCCTTTTCATTCCTCACTGCATGAATTTGAGTTTTTTTTCTTTTCTTTTTAAAATAAGGTTGGCTAGGGGTTTGTCAGTTTTCTTTATTCTTTCAAATAATCAACTTTTTGATTTGTTAATTCTTTGTATTGTTTTCTTAGTCTCTATTGCGTTAATTTCTGCTCTGATCTTTATAATTTCCTCCCTTCTTTTGGCCTTGGGCTTGACTTACTCTTCTTTTTCTAGATGTTTGAGGTGTGGCATCAGGTTGTTTATTTGTGTTCGTTCTGTTTTCCTGATGTGGGAATTCACCACAATAAATTTCCCTCTGAGGACTGCTTTCATTGCATCCCACAGGTTCCGGTAACTTGTATTTATATTTTCATTTGCTTGTAGATGTTGTTTAATTTTTTCTTTAATTTCCTCTGTGACCCATTGATTGTTCAGGAGTTTATTATTTGATTTCCTTGTGTTTATGGAGTTTTTGCAGTTTCTTTTGTCATTAATTTTCAGTTTCATGACACTATAATCAGATAATATGCATGGGATAATTTCTATTCCTTTGCATTTACTTAAGCATGTTCTGTGAGCTAGTATATGGTCTGTTTTAGAGAATGTCCCATGTGAAGCTGAGAAGAATGCATATTCTGATGTTGTTGGGTGGAACATTCTATACACGTGTACTAAGTCCATTTGTTCACAAATTTAATTCAGTTCTGCTATTTCTTTGCTGTTTTTCTGTCTAAGTGATCTGTCTCTTTGTGTCAGTGGGGTGTTAAGGTCTCCCGTTATAATTGTGTTATTGCTTATTTGATTTTTATTTCTATTAATATTTGTTTTATATAGCTGGGTGTGCCCATATTTGGTGCACATATATTTAAGGTTGTTATCTCTTCCTCTTAAAGTTTTCCCCTAACCAGTATATAGTAACCTTCTTGATCTCTTTTGAACATTCTTGGTTTGAAGTTCATGTTGTCTGTAAACAGAATAGCTACTTCTGCTTATTTTGTGGGGCGGGGGGGTTCCTGTTGCATGAAGTATTATTTTCCATCCTTTGACTTTCAGTCTATGTATTTCCTTTTGGGTTAAATGAGTTTCTTGTATACAGCATATGGTTGGGTGTTGTTTCTTGATCCATTCTGGCAGTCTCTTTCTTTTAACTGGTGAATTGAGGCCATTTACATTATTGGTTATAACCGATATATATTGGCTTATTTTTGTCATGTTATCTTTTTGCTGTTGGTCCTTTATCTTTCCCTTGTGTTTAATTTTTTACCCTGCTTGGTGTTTTTTTTTTCTGTTGGTGTTCTTGAAGTCATAGTTATTTATATATCTATCTAGAATATCTTTCAGTATTCTTTGCAGGATTGGTTTGGTGGTCATGAAGTTCTTCAGCTGTTCTTTGTCATGGAAGTATCTTATTTCTGCATCAATTTTGAAGGATAGTTTTGCAGGGTACATCAATCTGGGTTGGAAGTCATTTTCCTTTAGGATTTGAAATACTTTACTCCATGCTCTTCTCAACTTCATTGTTCATGTTGAGAAGTCTGCTGTGATTCTGGTGGACTTTCCTTTATAGGTGATGTTTCTTTTCTCTAACAGCTTTTTTTTTTTTAAATCTCTAGCAGCTTTTAATATTCTGTTCTTATGGTGAATTTCTGGGATGTCGATTATCATATATATGTCTGGGTGTAGATTTATTTTGGTTATGGCTAACCGGAGTTCTATATGCTTCACTTATCTGTATGTCAGTTTCTTTTCCCATATTTGGGAAATTTTTGGTTATTATTTTTGTAAATAGTCTTTTTATATCATTTATGTTGTCACCTTCTTTTTCGTGTACACATATCAATCTTACATTGTTTTTCTTTTGCATCATCTCACAACTGTTGAATTGTTATTTCCTGATTCCTTATTATTTTTAAAAGATCTTTCCTTACCTGTTCACTAACTGCAATCTTGTCTTTGAGGTTGAAAGTCTATTTTCCCATTCATTGAGGTGGGTTTGCCAGTTTTCAGTGGAATTTTTTATTTCCTGGATATCTTTTTGAGTCTGTTTCATGCATTCTAATTCTTTCTTATATTGTTCATTCAAGGTTTCCATTGTTTTGCAGTGCTCCTCTGTTTTTTTAACTATGTCTTCTTTAGATGTGTTCAGCATTTCTTTCATTACTTTTATTCTTGTTTTACCTGGGAGAGTATTTCTGTTCTGAGTTCCTTTATAGCTTCATTGAGTTGTTTCTTTACTTCAGTTACTATCATTTCAGAAGTTTCAGGTGTATGGCTTTCAGTTTTTCCATGTCTCCTAGGCTTGTTTGGGATGGGCTGGAGGATTGAGATTGCATGTTGTTCTTTCATTTTGTCATTTTCCTGTATTCCCCTGGGGCAGCAGAATGCAAAGTCTCATTTGTTTCCTGGGCTGAGGATGACTGTACTGGAGGGAGTTTGTCCTGCTAAGTAGGGGTTGTTACTAGTTCCCTAGTGGCACTTGAAGGCTCCCTGGATGGTGGGAGTACACTGGGTGAACCTTCAGCACACCCCACATGGCACACCAAAACTCCCCAGCTGCTTGAGGTTGATGGGAGGGCCTCTACCAGGTTCCATGCCACGTACCAAGGCTGCACAGCTAGGTGGAGTTCACTGTGCAGGCCTTCAGCTCATGCTACGCAGTCCACTGAAGCTCTCCAGCAGCTTGGGGTCACTGGGCGGGGCCCAACCAGGACCCTAGTGTCATACCAAAGGTCCCCGACTGTTTGGGGATGCTGGGTGGGGCCCAGGCAAGACTGAGTGGTGTGCCAAAGGTCCCCAACTGTTTGGGGATGCTGGGTGGGGCCCAGGCAGGACTGAGTGGTGTGCCAAAGGTCCCTGGCTGTTTGGGAACACTGGGTGGGGCCCTACCAAGTTCTAAGTGAGCTACCCAGGTTGCACTGCTAGGTATAGTTCGCTGTGCAGGCCTTCATCTTGTGCCACCCTCATTCTTTAATGATGGTTCTTATCTGGTCCTTGGCCCTGTTCTTTCCTCTGGCTCCAGTCCCTCCTGGTGAACTCAGCATTCGGTGGTACTGAGAACTATCCACAAATGGATTCCTGACCTGAACAGCAGATCCCTAGATCCAGCCACTGTGAATGTGTCCTTCATCTGTGCTGAATACCTTTTCTCAAAGCCCTCCCTGTTGCAGCTTGGTGGTGCCCATTTGCTGGTTTTTTAGGCAGATCTCTACTGTCCTTCTTATTCCCTCCCCCATGCTCACATTTGTCTGTTGCTATCTTGGTCTCTGGCTAATGGTTGCTGAATCATCTCAGATGCATGAGATGGTGTGCAGGTAGAGCAAGCACCAAATAAATACTTGTGGAATAAGAGAGTAAAATGAGAATTCACTCAGAAAGGATGGGTGTTTCTCATGTCAGTTAATTCTTAGTTTCCAGGTAGGGCTCTGTTTGGCATCTCAGCTTGACTTGGGAGTCTAAAATCAGCCCATAGTTTGCCGTCAGCACCTGCAGGGCACATACCACTTCCTGAAAGCCAGTCTTCAAGGCCATTTTAAAAGACTAACTCATTACATTTCAACTGCTCTTCACTATGGTAATATGAAATGTTAACAGGTGTGCTAATCTGGTGGAATTTATTGTGGTCCAATATGAAATATTAAGTGGCTGTTGTGTGCAATGTTTACCCTCACTGTCAGAATGACTTGTGCTTTGCCCTGGCAGTCAGAGCCCTTGCCCTTCGTGGGCTGCCTAATTGGGAACTCAACAACCAGGAGCTGTGACAGGGTTCAGCACCCCATGTACAACATGCCAGCTCCCATGGTGCACGCTTTATAAAATGCTCTTTAATTCAGGGACAGAATATCATTAACTTTGTAAGTGGATGAATACAGTAGACAACCAATTTAATTAACTTCTAATGTCGGCTGTTGGATGGGAGATGGAATGAAATTACACGTGCATCTCTCTCGGGCCAGCAGCCAGCGTGGAGAGGGGCTTTGTACTGAGGGTCAAGTAGGGGGACAGCTTTGTGCCGTCATCTTGTGTCTAGCCTCAGGAGCTGGAATTGGAAAGACAGTACTTTGTAAACATGTCAGCTCTCATTTTGCAAGGGTTACAAAGCTTCTTGAGAGAGGACACCCTTGTGATAGTGACATGCTAAATGCAACCTTTCCCACATGCTACCTACCCCCCTGGGTAATGCTAGAGGAATGGACAGTAATGCTGCCTCATCCAATTAGATTGGTTGTCTGTGAGTTTATTATACAGGAAAAGATCAATGAAGCTCTACATTGATTGAAACAAAAGCATTGTTTCATTTATTATTATTTATAATCTAATGAATATTTTAGTAACTTTGCTTTGATTTATTACTCAATCTATTAAATTGTTTTAAAGCCAGGATTCTTGGGGCTTGCCTGTGATAGTGGGGTTGTTTGTTTGTTTGTTTTATCATGCTTGGCTTCTTAAGAACACTGTGCTCTAGGTTGTACTTGAAAGCTAAGCAAACAGTTTTGTGTGCTAAGTCCTGAGCTGCTCAGCCAAGCACTCTGAGGGTGCTGTACCCCTCCCGTTTATCCAGGAATTGTTAAATCCTTCCATGAACCAAGCACTGTCCTGGGAACTCACGTCACATTCCAGCCCTCAAGCAGCTTCCCTCTCTATAAGCAGCCAGAAGAGGAAAATGGTAGGTGGAGTGTGCAGCATTTTGAAGGATTGATGAAGTACTGGGCTAGAACTATCAAGCCTCTGCAGAGAGCATCCAGAGAAGGTTGCTTGGAGGAGGCAGTATCATGGAGACCTGGAGCAGCACGTAGCTCATGTTGTAAGCAGCTAAAAGAGAAGGCAGAGCACATGATTGCTGCAATGGCAAAAGAACTTGGCCTGCTCAGGGGGCTGAATGGCCAGTGTGACTGGAATTTTGTGAGCAGGAAAGTGTAGGGAATCTATACAAGCCACTAGTAGCTAGGGTGCAAGATCAGTGAGTGGCAGAAGCAGGTGTGTATTTTAAATAGGCTGACCTGGCTGCCCAGCAGAGAAGAGACTGGGGAGTATAGCAATGTAGGAAGCAAGGTCCATTTGGAGGGCGGTGATGGCCTTGTCTGGTGTGGGTAATGGAGAGGATGGATAAAATTTACAGAAAAAAATGGATGTTTGCAGGGGAGGCATGGTAGTAGGAAGACACTGAAGGAATTTGGAGAGATCCATGTTTTCTAGTAGGAGCAGGAGATAGTGAAGGATGTCCTGAGTTGGGAAAGATTGGACTTCTGTGAGATCCAAGAGAAGACTGTGCAGCTACCTGGGCCTGTGAGGTTGGGCTTCAAAGGAGGACCAGTACACATACAAGGCATCAGCTGGATTATGAAATAGACGAGGCCACTCAGTGGGAGGAAATAGGAGGGAAAAGGCTTTATAGGATATCTTGTGCAGACCCAGTGTGTCATTGTCACCTGAAGAGTGAAGAGGAGGAAGAGAGTCTAGAGAAGAACAGTGGTATCCTGAAACCCAGCAATAGGAGGGCTTGAAGAATGAAGAAAGGGCAGGTGCCTTGTGCTGCTGAGAAACCTTTTGCCATGTAAAGTATGTGTTTGGTTTGTAATTTGAACATCATTAAATAGTTGGCATAGGATAATTTCACTGGGGTGGAAAGGACAGAAACAAGGTTGGAAAGGGTGTGGAAAATCCTAAACACAGTATTAGCAACCAGAATCTGTTTAGCAATATATAAAAACGTGCTATGGTGAAGTTAGGTTTATGCTGACTTTTAAATTTCTTAGTGCAGTTCACTGCTTTAATCAACTGAAATCCAGAAATGTACTATGATTGCCTGTCACTTCTTAACACAGACCAGTTCACAGCCCTGCTCTGTGTTTGCCTAATGCTCCTGGTAACCATGACCCTTGTGGTGGCTTGATAATGCTGGTCAGCTTGTAATACCAGCTGAACTGAATCATTGTGGTGTGAGTGTGGATGGCCCACCTGAAGATTGTTGCCAACATAAAAGAGAACTGAAGAGGAAGAGGTAGTGTTATTTGTTTTGTTGCTGTTGGCTCTCCTAGAGGAGCTTGTCGAACTTCTTTCTGATATGAACTTGACTGTTATCATCAGAGGAGCTCAGGACCTTGTTGTCACAGAGAACAGCTGTGGTTCACTTCGGGGGAGCTCTGGTCTTGTCTTTACCACTTCTGACTCCAGAAAGGAAAATGGTGTGCTGTTCAATCTCCAGGAGAAGCTTGTCACGCTGGCTTCCTTATATGAACTTGGCTGTTCTTATCATCAAGGAGGAGCTTGGGACCTCGTTGTTGCTGAGGATGGCTGTAGTACTTTTCAGGAGAGCCCTGGTCCTTACTTTGAGTGTGCTTCCTTCCTCCAGTGCAGAACCCTTAACCTACTGGCACAGATCTTTCATCCTGCTGGCATAGACTTTCTAGCTTCCACTGCTGACCTTTGGGCCTTCCCAGTGCAGATTCATGAAGTAGACTTGCATGAGTCATTGTCATGGGCTCTAGGCCTCCAGTTGGACTTGTAGGGGGCATTGTCATGGGCTCTAGGTCTTCACCTTGACTCATGCAGGGCATTGCTGTGGGATCCAGGTCCTCAACTGGGTTTCGTGGGTCTTAGTGTGTGGACAGGTTTCCTGCACTTTCATTGTATTTGACTCCTTGGGTGACCAGTATAAATAATACTATAAATTATGTGTCCTATATTGTCTTGTTCTCCTTGCAAACCCTGACAACAACCTCTAATAACACAGTGCTCTGCATCTTAGTCTTAAGACCTAGGCTTCTCTCCCCTCGGCATTCTAATAGTGCTAAATAACAGACTTCAAACACAACTCAGAAATCTCCATTCCAGCCCAGACATAAACCCTGAACTTCAGACTCCAACTACCTGCAAGTTATTTCCATTTTGTGGCTCATGAACATCTCAACCTAACAGGTCTATTCTGAATTTTTCATTTTCCTCCAAACCCTGCTTCTCCTGTAGTCTGTTCCACCTTGGAAAATGGCACCTTCCTTCCCCAGCTCTTCTTACATAAGCCCCTGGAGCATCTTTGATGTTTCCTTTTCTTGCACATTCTACTTTCAATTTATTATCAAAGTCCATATTAAAATGTACTCCTACTCTTTTCTCCTTTGCTGCTGGCAACCTGGTCTCCATCCCTGTCACTTTATCTCTGCATGGGTGCAGTAGCCATCTGACTGCCTCTCCCACTCCCCAGCATCTGTTTTCAGTACAGAGCCAGATTGTTCAGTATGGAACTGAACTTCCTTGGCAGGATAAGACAAAAAGCAAAAAGAAAAGAGAAAATGTAAAGATTATGAAGATTAGAACAGTAGACCTTATTCATACATAATCTGAGAGAATTCACAATTATTAAAATTTAAATGAAGCTGAGCAAGTTTGCTAATATAAAAAATCAGTAGCGTTCTTGTTCACTAGTAGCAGACAGTTATAAACAATGTCGTTTTTTAAAGTTACATTTTCTAATGGTAGTAAAAGCTAAAAGATACCTAAAAATAAATCCAACAAAAGGTTTTCAAGACCTTTATGGAGAAAATTATAAAACTTTTTTTGGTTTCGTCTTGGTGGTATTGGGGATTGAATATAGTGCCTTTGTGCTGAGCTATACCTCCAGCCCCTCTGTCCCCTCCTTTATTTCCTTTTTGAGACAGGATCTTGCTGAGTTGCCCAGGCTGACCTCAAACTTGTGATCCTCCTGCCTTAGCCTGCTAGAAGAATGCTGGAATTACAAGCATGTACCACCACACCTGACTGAAGATTATAAAACGTTATTAAAAGACATTTTAAAGGAACTCATTATGGGTAAAGATCCAAGAACAAAAACTCAAACATCACAAGGACATTAGCTTTCCCCAGTGAATCTGGGAAGTCTTGGTGTTGGTAATCTTCACTCCAGCAGCAGCTGAGTCTAAAGTTCCATGTGGAAATAAAAACGGTCAAAAAACCCTATAAAAGCTGTCATCAGGCATGAGGGACCCAGGACACTTATCCTACTATGTACTTATAAAGGTAAAATAGGAAAATCGTCACAAATATGTCCCTGTTGTAGTAAAGAGTAAAATAGAAAAACAAAATCTTATAGGTCCCCACCCCCAGGATTGAAACCAAAGAACACTGAGTTATATCTCCAGCTTCTTTGCTTATTGATTGATTGATTGATCGATTGTCTTGCTCAGGGTGGCCTCACATTTGCAGTCGTCCTGCTTTAGTCTCCTGTGTATCTGGGTTACAACTTTTAAGAGGGAATATAGAAGATACCATGTGGAATCAAATTAAGGAAAGTTTTGTAAATTAGACATAAAGGCATAAGCAAGGTATTGATTAACTTGATGTTAAAAAATAATATTGCTTAATGAAAGACATCATAAAAATGTTAATGAGATATACCAAAGAGTAGGAGTAAATATTTAATGCAAACAATAGACAAAGAAATAATTCTACATTAGATTTAAAAATAAATGTACACGATGAGAAAAAGATGAGTAGAAAAATGCACAAGAATATGAACATGGAATTCACATTAGAAGAAACCTAAGTTGTCAATAGCTGGAAAAAAGAGATTCTCTAGGCCTGTACCCCAAATAGAATAGAGCCCAGAAATATCAGATGAATTCGACCTGGGTGGCAAGATGATCAGTGAACAAAAGACAGTCTCTTTCAAAAAATGGTGCTGGAGAAACTGGATATCCATGTGTAAAATTTAAAAGGAAATAAAGACCTAAATGTAAGATTTAAAACTTTAAAACTCTTAGAAGAAAACATAGGCAGAACTTTTACTACACCAGATTTGGCAAGTGCTTTCTTGGATACAATACCAAAAGTATAGGGAGCATTGCCATTAACCCCCCCTCAAAAACACTCACCGTTGCTTAGAACATACTTATCCCATTGTTCTTTCCACTTTCTGAAGCAGTTCTGGGAGTTCTCTTCCATGTGGTTAGTTTCTTTATTGTGGCTGCCTCTATGTCCTGAATAGATGTAAAATGTTTACCATTTATGGTCATTTGGCTTTGAGGAAGAGCCAGAAGTCACTTGGTGACACAGCCTGTGAAAAAGGTGATAAAGACACACCCCATAACATTTTTATATGGAGTGGTTAAAAAGTGGTGAATGTTTAAATTTTTTAAATGTATTACAGTAAAAGATTCATTCCTATTAATCCCCTTTAAAGTACTCCTTACTGTGAACACGTTTATTCCATCCCTCTTAGCAGTGTCTTTTACTGTAATTTATTTTTTTAAAAAATTAAATATTCACCATAGTTTTGATCACCCCTGGTATGGAGTAGAGTGTTACTCAACTTTAAAAAGGCAGAAATCAGCCGGGCGTGATAGTGCATGCCTTTAATCCCAGCCCTCGGGAGGCTGAGGTAGGAGAAGCGTTATGAGTTCGAGGCCGGCTTGGGCTACAACGTGAGTGCAAGGCTGGCCTGAGCTACATAGCGCAACCCTGCCTCAAAAAACCAGGGCTGGGAGTTTGGCTCAGTGCCTTAAGCACCTTCCCTGGCAGGTGCGAGGTTATGAGTTCAATCCCCGGTGCGGCAAAAAAAAAAAAAAAAAAAAAAAAGGCAGAAATCCTGTCACATGTTACAGTATGGAAGAACCTGGGGGATATTTTGCAAGTGAAATGGGCAAGTGGTTGCAAGTTCTGTATGCGTTTATTTAGGTCTCTACAGTAGTGACATTCATAGAAACAAAACAGAAAAATGGTTTGGAGGGGTTGAGAAGAGAGAAGGGGGAGTTTGTGTGTAACATACAGAGTTTGATTTTGGGAAGTTTAAGCGTTCTAGAGAAAAACGGTAGGGTTGTATGACACTAAGCATATTTAATATCACAGAACTGTGCATATAAAAATGGTTAGGTTGGTAAATTTTATATTATGTATCTTTTACCACAATAAACCATTTAAAAAGGAGATGGGGCCTGGAGTATTCCTTAGTGGTAGATTGTTTGCCTGTCATGCGTGAGGATCTGATTTCAACCCGCAGCACCACAAAAGAGAGATACTCAGCTATGCAAATATAATGAATATGCAAAATAGAAAATGAGGCATAATTTCACCCCCATCCAGTTGTAGGCACCAGCTCCTGGCAAGGATACAGAATAATGGACATTGCCCCATAATGCTTGTGGAGTTATAGATTGTCATGGTGGCCTAGTGGTTCTCTACTGTGGTCCTTGCTTTGAGACTGTCTGCTAGAATCCACAAATTTTATCTGTATATTCTGCATATATGTATACACATCTTATACATATATTCACATGAGTGTCACCTCATGTGAATATATAGAGTCCATGTGAGGATATTTATGATAGCATTGATTATAATAATAAAAACAACCATCATGTCTAACAGAAGAGTGGATAAATTGCAGTATTTTTATATAGTGGATTATTATGTAGCATCAAAAATAAGTAATAACAGAACTATATAGCTGAATATATAACTAAATAAAAATAAGCTATAAATGAACTATAACTGTGCAAAGAACCAAATTTCTGAAGGTAAAGTAGATGTGACAGCATTGATAAAGTTTAGGGTACCAGAAGTATACTGTGTGTTGCCTACTGCTTTTGTTTCATACCTCTCAAGATGATGGCCACCTCTGTGGGGAGAGGACAGTGGAATTGGGGGTGTTCAAAGCATATTCCTAAGATACCTGCCATTGTTGGGTTGGATGAGAGTTCTAACTCTGAGTCCTCATTGTCTTCTCTGACACCTCATGGGTGTCTGGTGCAGAGCTAGGGCATGCCACATTGTCCTCTTCAGTCCAGGCACAGCCTCTTTTACTTATTTCCTTCTTTCTTCATTGTTTTATTGTTTATTAAAGTAACAAAGTAGACACTTGAAGTTCCTGTGCAAGCTAAGATCTTCTAGAATAATTTACTGGTAATGACTCTTCTCAATTTTGTGTTCATCATTTTGTTATCTTTATTTTATGAAAAAATAATACATTCTTAATAGTGCTTTTTAAGTTTTTGTTTTGCTTTTGTTATGTTGGTATGCCATATGAAATTTTAGGAACTTTCCTTTTTTCTCAGTTTTGTTTGTGAAATCCATTTATGTTTGTAAGTATAGCTTTGATTTATTTATTTTCCTTGCTGTATAGCAGCTCATTACAGGAATACTTCAAATTTTTTTGATGCATTTTCATGTTAAGCATCTGGGTTTTGTTTTCAGAGGATTGCTGCTATTATTTTCTTGTCCGTATCTCCTGAGAGCTCCAGCTTCTCTGTATCTATCTATCTGTAGCATGTGTATATATATGCACATAGACATGTGTTGCATATACATATATCGTACATATGTGTGTGTACTTATGCCCATGAATACTTATGCTTTGGGGTGTGAATAGCTCTGAAGTTGTGCAGTTTTAAGTTCATGGGCATAGCATCTCCTTGTGGTACATGTCCTGTGCTCGTTAGTTGCTGTGAATCCAAACATCACCATTTCTCTTTATTACAAGGGAAGAACAGTCTCAAAACCTATATGTCCCTCTAAACTTAAACAGTTACTTTAATTCTTGTAATGGGGAAACACTGTTAAGCCTTCTCTCCAGTTCCTGGAATTTTGTTCTCAGATATTGGAGCTATTTGCAATTGATCCTAAGAGTATGTGAGGACCTGAGAAAAGTGTAGCTAAGCAAGGCCATATCCTTCCTTGGTGGGAGATGGGGGTCATGTGTCTGCCTAGGCTGGGAAATAGTAGTTAAAGCATGAGAGAGTCATCCTATTGACACAAAGGAGCGTGACCAGCCATGAGTCAATGGTCTGTTATTATAATTCAGAATAACTGAATTATAACTCCTCTGTTTTATTGCAGACCTGAAGATTAGTCATCAGCAATACCTTATGCTTTCCTATTTGTTCATTCATTAGTATACTTTCCTATTCATTAATACACTTCATTTTTAAAAAGTAACTGGAGTTGAAAATGCTTTATCTGTAGAAACAATGTAGTGTGCTATCTTGGAGTGAGACATGAATTACCCAGTTCTTCATCTTTGATAAGTACAGTTGGCCATAGAAGGGGCCCCAGTTCTTGTTCTGTGACCTCTCTTCCCATACTTGTTCTGTCCCAGTAGTAGACACTGCAGCTGCTTCCATGGGAGCTTTTCCCAGGGGTGCACAGGGAGCTCCCACTGTGGTTATTAGCAGCAGTGCTGTTGGAAGTCACTCCAATAGTTTCACAGGTTTGCCCGCAATAGGTAATTATAGGTTATTAATCTTGAAGTCACATCCAAGCAGCATCTGTCTATATGGCTCCTCCTTTTATAGTATCTAAGAAGAAAGTGGTGCTTCTGTGTGTTCTTTACTGCTAAGTCAATTGTATTTGAGTTTAGAAATTTGTTTCCTGGAAAAGGAGCCATGTGCAGAAGGCTTCAGGTTAATGATATGTGTTTTGCTACTGACCTCAAAGCGGAAATGATAGATTACTGGCTGGCTGATTTGTTTGCAAATACCAAGTAATGCAGGTGTTTCTAAGAGTAGCTTTGTGTCCCTTCCTTGTTGGTGCCTGCCCTGGCCCAAAGTACTCCTGAGCCTTGGTGGCAGCTGGATCAAGGTAGTGGGCCTACACTGGACACATACTTGATTTGTGACTGAGCAGCATTTGCAGACATGTGCTTTACCTCGTCAGATAGGAGCAGTAGTCTACCTTAGTTGTTCTGATTCTCCTGTTTTGCAAGGTGGGTCTGCTGGTATCAGATTCAACTCCTGAAACCAAACAGGGAATGAAGTGAGGTACCTTGTCATTCATCACATTGCTAGACTCCATCTGACTTTAGCATGAACTCAGTAGTTCTCGTACACTTCAAGTGGACCACACCTGCCCCATCCTCTGCCCCTCCCCACTAAGTGCTATCCAGGGAACCTTGATGTTTCTGTAGCTGTTTCTAGGGGCAGTAAGAACTCCTCCTACCTTATGATAGAAATATAGTAGTGAGTGCACTGCTTTTCACTAATGGATAATTAAACAGCACTTATACTAGTCAGTTTTATAAATATGTAAAAAGTGTTTTAATTGTTTTCAGCAAAAGAGCCAAGGAGTCAGTATTCCTAGATATGACACACATGCTATTGACACACACCATGGTCAGGAGCTCAATGAGCCAGGAACTTCCTGTCTGCAGACTCAGCACACAACCAGATGTCCATGGTGTCCTGTGATGGGCAGACACCCTGACCATACAGATAGTGTGAGGTGAGCACTGGAAAATTGGGTTGAACTTTGACTTTAAGTATTAATTGAAGCAGATTATGGATTTTCTGACTCAGTGAATTGTTTCTGTGTCCACATTGGCAGTTTGTTTTCCATTTACTTATTAGTAAGCTTCATAATATATCAGCTTTCTCTCATGTAGTGGGATGATGTTTAAATGTCTCCAGAGGCCTTTATCACACTTTTCAGTTCTTCCTTCATCCAAGGCAGGTGGAGAGGATCTATTGCAGGGATGCTATGGTGAAGCAGTAGTTTGGTTCATTCTGGGCAATCCCATGGTTTTATTTCCTGGCTCCTGGAAGAAGCTCAATTACTCTGGTCCTGTGAACTGTGATTCTTCGTACTGGGAGCCTCAACTTTATTTTTCCAAAGAAAGCAAGCCAAAAGTTGACTGCTGTCACTTTCTGCCATGATGAGATGGTTGTTAGGCAAGGATGTACCAAAGTTGACAGGCACACCATCAGTGTCTATGGTGACCCATTATGAATATGTACCTATTGGCCCAAGAATACACTGTGTTCAGGTACATGCAGCTTTAGGACCTGTTGACAATGTGCCAGTGTGTCCTGAGGCCTGAGATGTGGAAGTGCCTGAGATCAGACAGGTGTCGCTGAGAATAGCCCAGTGTCAGGTCATATAATGTACAACCTCTTCCATACTCTGGCTTTTGATTGAGAACAAAGATCCTGTCTGCTGAGTTCTGGACCCACCTTTGAGAGGAGAGAAAGTGTCTCTGGAACAATGGAGTCCTTTTCCCACAAGTACCCTGTATTGCATCTTTCTTGGGGCTGTCTTCACTCCCCAGGTTCCCAGATTAAAGGTTCCATCCTTATTCTGTTGACCTAAGTTGCTTGCATTGGGTCAACAGACTCATGATGGGACCTCATATCTGGGAACCTGGTGGTTGATCTGCAGGGATTGGGGCCCAGCTGAAGTTCTGTGGCTTCATCAGACACTTATGAGTGTGTGTGCACACAAGTGCTCACATCTGTGAGCCAAAACCCTTGCCAGACTGTAATGCACACTTAGACCTCTGCTATTGCTATGTCCCAGTTTCCTACTGCATTACAGTTTGAGTTATACCCTGTGTATAGGGCACACAGACCCTGCTTCAGTGAGTGAGTAGTGTCCTCTTGTTTAATAATTGTTCTTGGAGTATGTCCTGTTCTGTAGCAAGTGCTAGCTGCTTCATCCCCAGGGAAACACATTATTTTCTAGTGGGGTATTTCCTGACCTTAATCCAACCCATCTGCCTGAGTCCTACAGATGTGACCAGATGTAAGTAGGCATAGGAAAGTGTACCTTGATGATATCTCTTGGCCCATGACTGCAGTGAGGAGGAGCTTGACTGCTGCTGTGTGAGTAGGGAGAAAGAGGCAGAAATGGATAGGTTCATCAGGAAGCTCTGGAATATTCCTGAGACAGAAATGGACATGAGGAACAGAGGACCATGTGGGAGGATGGACTGGCAGAATGTAAGTGAACAGGCAAGGAGCAGACAGTGCCCCACAGGACATGCAGTAGAGACTGAACACCAGGCTTCACAGTGTAGAGATTGCCATGAAGCGTGATTTGGGGCTAAGTAGAGGCCATGTGATGCTAAGAGAAGGCAGCTTTGCCTACATTGTGATATATATATATATATATATATATATATATATATATATATATTCATATTCATATGAGTGAATTATGGAAAGATGAACCTCATTCTCCCTGAATGGTTCAACTCTGGATAGGGCATGGCCAACACATGTTGCTCCTGACAGTGACATTTGCTTCCTGTCCAGATGAATCAGGCTATGTTTGCCTGCCATGAATCCAGGATAGGAGATAATGGGCGCATGTCAGTCTTTGGATTTTGTGGACCCTAGTGCAGTGAAGCAACCCCATCACTGATGGTCTTCCACTCTTTTTGGTTCTGGGATTACAAAACTTGGAAACTTTTCTCGTAATCATGTTGCTAGATTATGTTTTCAATAGAAGTGCTTCCAGAATTAAATACTGCAGCTAGTTCTGGTCCCTTGCATGTGGGTTGAAGCTGGTGTTTTACGGAGGCTTAGGATGAGGGAAAACCATAGTCTCAGCCCTCTCCATGTCACAGATACCTGGAGAATCCCTGGACCACTGACTTGCTGGCTGCTCTTGGCTAAGCCCAGTTATGGAGATGGTAGCCATTCCTGGGGCTTCCTGTGCTTTGGAGACAGTGTAGGCAAACTGAATTGCCGACCAGAGGCATAGGGGCTGTGAGACAGTGGCAGGCACTGAACTGGGAGTCCCCACATTCCCATCTATGTCCCGGTAACCTGCCCCCAGCCAGTCTAGAACATTGGAATGGCCACTTCGTTTCCTGCATACCCACCTCCAGTGCTGAATGGCTGTGTGTGAGTCAGCTTCATGGCTCCAGAACTCCAGGACACCAAAATGTGTGTGTGTGTTGGGTGGGGGATACACTATGAAAAATATTTGGAATGATGGGGAAATTTATTGGGGCTTTGATGTCAGGTAGCATTTTGGTACCACTGTTGATTTCTGTAGTAAGATGGTGGTTTTGTATTTATTAAGGAAAGAGCTCTTGTTAGGCTCACACAGTGTGTTTAGGAGCAAACCATCATAGGGTTATGGTTCTGCCAGAAACAAAGTATGCACACCACACGCATCTGCAAGGACACAATGTGTCTCTGTTCTACAATTTCAGTTGTCTGAAGACTTGACACTTCTGAAAATAAAAGGCTGGGTTTACTTTTTTAATTATTTGTTTATTTTTATTTTATTTAAGAGAAAAAAGACACATATAAGAAAGACAAAAAACAAAAGAGACACATGACAACAGCAAATCCACAAGAATAACATTGTAGGTTTACAAACCAAATGATAGGAACTTGACAATGGTTGCAATATTGTGTATCATTACCTTCAACACAGTTGTTTACATGAACAGATATAGACATGTAAAATTGATCTAATCATATGAGTATTAACTGTTCTTTCTCACTAACTAATACATTCAGCAGTATAGTCATTTTAGTTATCTTATATATACATATATACAGATTTATGTCTTTTTCCTTTTCCCTTCCTTCTTTCCTCCTTTTCCGTTTCCCAATTACTTTTGCTCTTTGAGCAGTTTTTTACCCTTACACAGTATTTATTGTAGATTTTGGATCATATATACTTTTTCAGTTTCTTACACTAGGGAGACAGTACAGTATTTACACATGCGAGTTTGATTTATCTCACTTATGAGTATGGTCTCAAGTTGTGTCCATTTACTTATTAAAGTCTCAATGCAATCTTTCATGATAGCTGAGTAGTATTCCATTGTATAAAAATACCACATCTTTTTAATCCATGCCTTGACTGATGGGCACTTGGGTTGTTTCCAATATCTGGCTATTACAAATTGGGTTGCTAGGAACATGGGTGCATAAATATCACTGTGGGATGATGTTTTCAATTCTTCTGGGAAAATTCCTAGAAGCGGGATAGCTGGGTCAAATGGGATCTTTCATCCTAGCTTCTTGAGGAATCTCCACACTGACTTCCACAGTGGTTGCACCAGTCTACACTCACACCAACAGTGGAGAAGAGTTCCTTTTCCCCCACAGCCCCTCCAGCATTTGTTATTGGGTGATTTTTTTTTTTTATCTTGGCCATTCTTTCTGGAGTGAGATGGAATCTCAGTGTTGTTTTAATTTGCATTTCCCAAATGACCATTGATGTTGAACATTTTTTCATATATTTATTTGCCATTTGTATTTTTTTCTCTTGAGAAGTGTGTATTCATCTCAAATGCCCATTTTTGGATTGGGTCCTTGAATTTTAGAGGCCTGATTTCTTTTAATTCTTTATATGTTTTAGATAGAAGTCCTTTGTCTGATGGACAATTGGCTAAGATATTTTCCCAGTTCGTGGGTTTTCTGTTCACTCTGTTGGAGATTTCCTTTGACATGCAAAAACTTTTTAGCAAGAGAAGATCCCAGTTGTTGATTCTGGGAAGTATTTCCCATGCAATTTGATTTTTGTTCATGAACTCTCTACCTACTCCTATGTCATCAAGATTTTTACCTACTCTGTCTTCTAGCAAGGTTAGTGTCTCTGTTTTAATATTCAGATCTTTGATCCATTTTGACTTTATTTTAGTGCATGGTGTTAGACATGGATCTAGTTTTAGTTTACAGCATATAGAAAGGCAGTTTTTCCAGCACCATTTGTTAAAGAGGCTATCTTTCTTCCAATGTACATGTTTGACCCCTTTGTCAAAGATAAGGTGACTGAGTGTTTGTAGTTGTGGCTGTATCTTCTAATCTATTCCATTGATCTTCAGGTCTATTTTGATTCCAGTACCATGCTGATTTTATCACAGTAGCTTTGTAGTATAGTTTCAAGTCAGGGATTGTGATGCCTCCTGCCTTCCCTTTGTTGCCCAGAATTGCCTTTGCTATTCTAGGTCTCTTCTGGTTCCAGATGAATTTCAGGAATGCTTTCTCTAGCTCTGTGAGGTATGCAAGTGGTATTTTGATTGGGATTGCATTAAATCTGTGTGATAATTTTGGGAGAATGGTCATTTTCATGATGTTTATTCTTTCTATCCATGAACAGGGATTATCTTTCCATTTTCTGAAATCTTCTTCGATTTTCTTTTTCAGAGTAATGTAATTTTCACTATATTCAACTTTTACTTCCTTTGTTAGAGTGATTCCTAAGTATTTCATTTTTTTGGATGTTATAGTGAAGGGTGTGGTTTCTCTTATTTCTCTGTCAGTGACTTTGTTGTTTGTGTACAGGAATGCTATTGATTTTTGAGTGTTGACCTTGTATTCAGCAACATTACTGAATTTGGTTATTACATCTAGAAGTCTTTTAATGGATTTTTGGGGGTCTTCTATGTAGAGTGTCATATCATCTGCAAATAATGGTAATTTCACTTCTTCCTTTCCTATCCTTATTCCCTTTATTTCTTTCTCTTGTCTAATTGCTCTGGCTAGTATTTCCAGAACTATATTGAATAGGAGTGGTGATAATGGACATCCTTGTCTTGTTCCTGATTTTGGGTTGAAAGTTTTCAGTTTTTGTCCATTTAGTAAGATGTTGGTTTATGATATATGGCTTTTATCAGGTTGAAGTAGAGACCATCTGTTCCAATTTTCTGTAGGGCTTTTATCATGAATGGGTGTTGGATTTTGTCGAAAGGTTTTTCTGAATCTATTGAAATGATCATGTGGTACTTGTCCTTGGCCCTGTTGTTATGGTGTATTAGATTTATTGATTTGTGTATGTTGAACCATCCCTGCATTCCTGTGATGAATCCCACTTGATCGTGATGTATAATCTTCATGATGACTTGCTGTATTCTATTTGCCAGTAACTTATTGAGGATTTTTGCATCTATGTTCATTAGGGAGATTGGCCTGTAGTTTTCTTTTTTGGTTGGGTCTTTCTATTAGAGTAATACTTGTTTCTAGGTATGAGTTAGGGAGACTTACTTCCCTTTAAATTTAATGGAAGAGTTTGAGGAATGTTGGCATTAAGTCTTCCCTAAATTTCTTGTAGAAGTCAACAGTGAATCCATCAGGACCTGGACTTTTCTTTGTTGTTAAGGTTCTAATTACATTTTCAATTTCATTAGCTGAAATTGGATTATTCAGCAGTTTTACATCTTCTTGATTCAGCTTTGATAATTCATAGATTTCTAGGAATCTGTCCATTTCTTCTGTGTTATCAAATCTATGTGAGTAAAGGTTTTCGAAGTAGGTGTTGATGATCTTCTGTATTTCCACAGGGTCTGTCATGATTTCACCCTTTTCATTTCTTATTGCATGGATTTGAGCTTTTTCTTTCCTCTTTTTGATAAGGTTGGCTAGGAGTTTATCAATTTTATTTACTCTTTCAAAAACCAACTCTTTGATTCATTAATTCTTTGTATTGTTTTCTTAGTTTCAATTGCATTAATTTCTGCTCTGATCTTGATAATTTCCTCCCTTCTTTGAGCTTTGGACTTGAGTTGCTCTTCTTTTTCTAGAAATTTGAGGTGCATCATTAGGTTTTTCTTGTGTGTTCTTTCCATTTTTCTGATGTGGGAGTTTAGTGCTATAAATTTCCCTCTCAGGACTGCCTTCATTGTGTCCCACAGGTTCTGGAAATTTGTATTTGCATTTTCATTCAATTGTGGATACTGTTTAATTTCTTCTGTGACACATTGATTGTTTAGGAGAGTATTATTTAATTTCCATGTGTTCATGGGGTTCTTGTGGGGATTTTTGTCATTAATTTCCAATTTTATTGTGCTGTGGTCAAATAATATGCATGGAAGTATTTCAGTTCCTTTGCATTAACTTAAGCATGTTCTGTGGACTAGTATATGATCTATTTTAGAGAATGACCCATGTGCAGCTGAGAAGAATGTGTATTCTGATGTTGATGGGTGGAGCACTTGGTACACATCTACTAGGTCCATTTGTTTACAAGTTTGATTCAGTTCTGTTATTTCTTTGCTGATTTTTTGTTTGGTTGATCTGTCTCTCTGTGACAGTGGGGTGTTAAGGTCCCCTGTTATAACTGTGTTATTGCTTATTTAGTTTTTTATGTCTATTAGGAATTGTCTTACATAGTTGAGTGCTCCCATATTTGGTGCATATATATTTATGATTGTAATCTCTTCCTCTTGAAATTTTCCCCTAACAAGTATATAGTGACCTTCTTTATCTCTTTTGATCATTTTCAGTTTGAAGTTCACATTGTCTGCAAACAGAATAGCTACCCCTGCTTTTTTCTGGGTTCCTGTTGCATGGAGTATTGTTTTCCAGTCTTTGATTTTTAGTCTTTGAGTTTCTTTTTGAGTGAAATGTGTTTCTTGTACACAGCATATTGTTGGATTTTGTTTCTTAACTTACTCTGCCAGTCTGTTTCTTTTTATTGGTGAGTTGAGACCATTTACATTGATTGATGTAACTGATATGTACTGATTCATCCCTGTCATATCTTTCTGTTGTTGGTTTTCTACATTTACTATTTAATTGTTTTCCCTGCTTAGTGGTTTCCTTTTGTTGTTGTTCGTAAGATTGTAGTTATCTTTGTCTCTTTCTAGAGTGTCTTTCAGTACTCTTTGTAGTGTTGATTTGGGGGCCATAAATTTCTTCAGTTGTTCTTTGTCATGGAAGTATCTTATTTCTCCATCAATTTTTTAAGATAGTTTTGCAGGATACATCAGTCTGGGTTGAAAGATGTTTTCTTTCAGGATTTGAAATACTTCACTCCAAACTGTTCTTGACTTCAACATTTGTGTTGAGAAATCTGCCATGATTCTGATAGGCTTTCCTTCACAGGTGATCTGTTTCTTTTCTCTGACAGCTTTTAGTATTTTGTTCTTGTGCTGTATTTCTGATACCCTAATTATTATATGTCTGGGTGAAGATTTATTTTGGTTATGGTTAATTGGGTTTCTGTATTCCTCACTTACCTGTATTTCAGATTCTCTTACCATGTTTGGAAAATTTTCTGTTATTATTTCTGCAAATAGTCTTTGCAGGTCATTAGTATTGACCCCTGCTGTTTCATTGATGCCTATTAATCTTATGTTATTTCTCTTGCTATCATCTTGCATCTGTTGAATTGTTGTTTCTTGGTTCCTTGTTATTTTTAATAGATCTTTTCTTTCATAATCATAAGCTTCCATGCTGTCTTTGAGGTCTGAGATTCTGTCTTCAGCTTCATTCAAGTAGTTTTGCCAACTTCCCATGGAATTTTTCATTTCCTGAGTTTCCCTTTGAATCTGTTTCATGCATTCTATTTGTGTCTTATTTTGTTCATTCAAAGTTTCCATCATTTTCTTATGTTCTTCTATTTTTTTTATCTTGATCTTCTTTAGATATACACAGCATTTCTTTCATAATAATTGTCATTTCAATTTTTAGCTGAGAGTTTTTTTCTGATTTGAGTTTCTCTATAGCTTCATAGAATGGTTTCTTTACTTCATTTGCTATCATTTCAGAAAGTTTAATTGCGTGGCTCCCAGTGTCTTCCATTTCAGTGTCTCTTGGTTTGTTCTCAGTAGGCTGGGGGATTGAGACTGTCTCTTGGTCTTTTGTTTTGTCATTTTCTTCTGGGACCTGTGTGGCTAGGCAGGCAGCCTCCCAATGGGTTGCACTGAAACACTATGCTGGGTGGAGCTTCAATCCTCCAATATCCCCGTGGCTAGCTGGGGCATACCCCCAGATTATGGCACTGGACCCTTGTGTTCTGTGGTCTGTGAGGCTGGCTGCGTGTTCCCTTGATGCACTTTGTTGGGTTACTCTTGGACACTGGGCTGGACAAAGTTTGTATCCTCCCTGTAGCTAGCAGGGTCACACCCCTGGAGCTTGTTCGCAGGGTCTAGAACCTGGCTGTGTAGCGTTCAGAACCCCCACGACCCAGGTCGCTAGCAGAGATGCAGCTCTGGGGTGTGTCACTAGACATTGAGCCTGGCTGGGTGGAGTTTGGAATCTCTGGGACCCAGGCAGCTAGACAGAGCACATCCCGAGCGTCCTACCACCCAGATCTTGCATCTGGCTGCCAGGAGTTCAGAGCCTCTGGAGTGTGGGGCAAGCCCAGGCGAGTTCCAGGTGTATAGTGCCATGGCCTTGCTCCTGGTTGGGTGGGTTTGCAACCTCTAGGTCCTGCCACGCAAATGGAGCTGAGGCCTTGTGCTCTGATGGGCAGAGCTCAAGTTCTCTAAGGCCCTGAAGCTAGGCTGGCCACTCCCTGATGAGCAGCTCTGGTCTGTGGGCTGGGCTGGGCTCAGTACCTCTGTGTCCTGCGAGGCTGATCGGGCATTCTCCTGATGGATTGTGCTGAGACGCTAGACTGGGTAGAACCCGATCCTCTGCGCAGCTAGTGAGGACGTACTCCGAAAGCTGCGTTTAGGATCAAGTCTTTCTCCCTCGCAAGGCCCTGTGTGGTCTGGTGATAGCTGGGTTCTCTCTCAGGGCTTCCCCATCCGCATTCCTGTCTTCCTGGCCCAGCCTTGTGTGGACTTCTTATGTCTTCTGTCTAGGAGTCCATCCTGCAGAAGTAGGGCTTTTTTGTTAAATTGGGTTTATGAGGACATAATAAGCAGATGGTAAAATTTATCCTTTTAGGGTCCAGTCCAGTGATTTTTGATAACTGTGTAGTTTTTAAAAAAAAAATTAAATGCATACAGTTTTGTAACCACGACTGTAGAGGTTCCCCAAGACCCTTTTTTGGGGTTACTAGATTTAGCAAAATGAAAACATAATGAATATACACATAAAAATGTTTATTAACACACATTTTATATATGTGTGCATAAAATGTTGTGTTAAATTTTAGTTTCAGAACAGCAACAAGTAATTTTCAGTACAGTGTACCCTGCCCTGCCAGATCCCTTGATCAGCATAACATGAAGCATCCATAATTATTTGCTCACTTAATCTACACATGGATCAGGTTCAGCAGCTCCTTGACACAGGGCTTCACCTTAGTTCTGAAGAATGAAGACGTGAGAGGGAAGGGGAACTGAACAGAAAATGACCAGTGTACCATGGGTCAGTGCTCAGATCTTATGCCACATACAGCTACGGAGCTGAGGGTCAATGATCTGGAAAGGCCTAGTCCAACCAAGCCCTGTACTTGGTCTCCAAGTTTAGTTCCACACCCAAAGCTGGTGGTGGTGGATGTTGGCAGGCTTTCTGTGGTCAGCCTTTGTGTCAGTGATTGTGATTAAGTCACAGTTGGTTAACTTGTGCTAACCTAAGATGATACTTTAATTTGTTGCTCAGGACCTTGCTCAGGAGTACTCCAATATGAGCCTCTGATCCTGTCTCTTTTTTTGCTCTTGCAGGCACTAGGAAGCTTTTATTTTCTTCATGAATCCTTAAAAAACATCTACCAGTTTGACTTTAAAGGTAAGATTCTACACCGTCGTCTGGGATCTTGATCTTGGTGCCCCCACCTTCTATGGTTGGCTTGTTTGGGCCTTTTCTACCCTGTGTCCTTTTGAAAGTGCCTATTTAGTCTTTGTTTGGTGTCTCTTGCATGCAGTCATTAACTTGGAACCTCTTGTGAAAACCTGGCTGTCTAGCTTCTCTGAAATGGATACATACTGACCCTGGCCCACTTGCCTGACCACATACCACAAACCACTGCAACTGTTTTGCTTCAGCATACCAAGCTAAGGGACTCTGGCTTTCCTGCAGGTCAAGGGAGAAGGAATAGTTCTGTATCTGTATTACTGCCAGTGGTGAGAAGATGAAACAGAATGACAAGAGAGCATATAGGCACGCCTTATTTAATGACCAAGTTCCATTCCTGGGACTAAATTGTTAAATGAATTTGTTACTAAATGAAGAATTGTATGTAGTATGTACATTACAGTATTTGGAACAAAGACATGGTCATAGGAAACTCCAACTTGATGCCTTTGCTTTTATTTGCGTAACTCTTAAATGCAGTACTATAATACATAACAACATAAACTACAGTACTGTACTGTACAGTGCAATCAGTAAAAATTACAGTATTGTATAAACAAGGTGCACTTTACAAAAAAAGACATTGAAGCTCCATAAACAAGATATACAGAACTGTACCAAAAAAACCCAAAAAACGTAGGTTGTAAGTTTGAACAGTATACCTCAGTAATAAGTCCAAACAGTTGTTAAACAGGTGAATTGTTAAATGAGGAATATTTGTATTTCAAAAACAGAAGTTGATAACACATTTTTGTGACCATGAAAAATTCTGTCCCTCGGTTAATAACCAGTGCTGCAGGTCTGCACTGTTTTCTCAGAGTGCTCCTGCTGAGACACCCTGTCCTGAGCCTTGAGGAAATCTGTTACTAGATGAAAAACATTTCAGTGTGGATCTGCAAGTGTTCTAGGTATTTCTGTGTCTACTGTCCACTCTGTCTTCTTGTTCATTTGTATGTGAATCCTCCTGAGCCCCATACAGGTTTGAAGCCAGCTCATATCAACTTGAAATGTCGTTAAAGTTGTAGTAACTGTGGATGGTGACCACTTATGTCAGTTGGTTCAGATTCATTATTTTTACTCATTTGGGAGCCCTTTGAGCAGTCTTGTCTACATTAGTTGAACAGTGATCTCATCACCATCTTGATGATGGGCAGGATCCTAGGCAGCAGAATAATTTGTTCATTGTCCTGTTGCATTTGGGTTCTTTAGACACTTAAATACCAACACCTGGCATTCTCACCAAGGAACAGAACGAGATACTAGGCTGTTCTCTTACATCTCTGTAAACACCAATCAGCAGTGTACTGTGTCTTCATAAGCAGACGTTTAGACATAGCATGTCCCAGGTGAGGCTGGGAGGATTAGCCTCTTGGAAATTTGTATGATAAGCATGAAAGAGTTTTGAATCCATAGAACTTTTTTTTAAGAAACCATTTATGTACATACATATTTTACTAGTAAGTGAAATCAACCATGAAATACCTAGCTAAGCCACAGTTTATTTAAAGCAACAGGTTAGATACACACTTCACTCCAGCAAAACCTTACTCAGGAGTCTCCATATATTCAACAGTGACAGAGACCGGGCAGTAGTGGACAGTGAATGTGAACATAGCACCTGTTTGTTTCTGGTTTTGTGTTCTTGAACACTCACAGTGGCCTGGCAGATGTTGTAGCTGACCCTCCGCAGCTGTGTGATCTTCTGAGTCTCAGGCTGGGGTGGCCACTCCTGCCCCTCTTCTTCTGACTTGAATTGAATTAGAGCACAGCAACCCAGAATTTGGGAAAAGTTTGAATACATTTTTAAAAGTGGTAGCCTGAATTTAAAAAATAAGAACCTTGTAAGAAATTTAGGAGTACTCAGAGGTAAAGATAAAAAAGACTTCTGATTTCTGGCCCAGCATATAAAGGGTTTGGAAGGCATGCCTCTCATTCTCAGAAGAAGAGAGCTAAACAGACTGCAAATAGACAACTCTTCTCAGATTCACAGGGCAAGCTGTTGCTTTGAACAAACAAGTGGGCTAAGGCCACCATTTCCTGGGAGTAGGAGCTAGCTCCTCAATCTAGCCTGATGAAAAACATTTGACAGTAACTGACAAGTGGAGACTGGAGACTGAGTAGATTATCTTGGAAGAGACAAGGTCTTGGGAACCACACACTTACAGGATTTACCACTAGGAGACCTATCTCATAGTCGAGGCCAGGGGTACTCCCTTCTTCACAGGGTCTGCCCTCTAGGGGACTGTGTCACGTGGCCCAATCTGCTGGGATTTTATCAAAACCCACCTACTCATGAGAAGGAGATGCCTAATCCTAGCATCTCTGGCCTTCCTGACACGCTAAGGTGTTGTGAAGTTCTTAATGATACACCTTCTACTTCACTACTGGTTCTTTCCTAAGCCATGTCTATTCTAGTGAGGAATCTATCAAAGACATTCTTCATTTTTTGTTATCATGCTTTTGATTTCCAGGTTTCCTTTTGATTCTTCCTCAGAATTTGCATGTCTCTACTCATATTATCATCTGTTGTTTCATGTTACCCATTTTTTGCATTAGTGCCCTTAACATATTGCTCAGTTATTTTAGATTCCTAGCCTGATCATTTCCAAGTCTGTGCCATATCTGTGTCTAGCTTTTGGAGGTTGGTTTGTTTCTTTAGTTTGCATTGTTATCTTTTAGAACACATTGTAATTTTTATTAAAAGTACAACATGAATCTTTGAAGAGAAGGGAAAAAAAAGAATACTAAGGTAGATCAGTCTTTGGTATGAGACTTTATGTTCCTCCAACTGGGGCCTGGGCAAGTCTGCTATAGCTGAAAGTGCCATCCACTGCAATTTCCTCTGCTATCTTATTCTTATCCACTCAGTTGTCTGTGGATCCCCACCCCGACCCATGTTGGGTACTGGGAATTGAATTCAGGATCTTGCGCTTGCCAGGCAGGCACTACACCACTGAGCTACATCTCTGGCCCTGTGGGTTTTCTTTGACACATTTTTTTACACAGAGTCTGAGCTTTGCAGCTCTGTCAGTTGTGGCATCTTGTTATTAGACTGGAAAGTGAAGAGAAATAAGAATTTTTAAAAAATGTCCAAGAACTGTGGAACAGTCACACAAAGTAGAACATACTTGTTATGTATCAGAAAGAGAAAACAGGGTACCGAAGAAATACTTAATGCAGTGATGCTTGATAATATTCTAAAATTAATAACAGACACCAAGCCAATCACCAGATCCTGAAAGATTTAGGCTCACCAGTAACCCTGCACCTTGGCACATCGTATTGTGTATTGAAACTGTAGAAAATCAAAACAAAGACAAAATCCTGAAAGAAACTGGAGACCAGGAATAAGAAGTAAGGAAACAACTTCCGTACAATGGAATAATGATAAGAATTGCGTCAGCCTTCTTTCAGAAGCCTCACAAGAAGAGATTGATGTGAAATATTTAAAGCATTAAAAGGAAAGAAATATCAACTTAGAATTCTGTATTCAGCAAAATTGTCCTCCAAAAGTAAAGGATAAATAAAGACTGTCAGACAAACAAAACTTGAGAAAATTTGTCACCAGGAGACCTGCTTTGTGGGGAACACTACAAGTTGGCTTTCAACAGAAGGGAATGACACAGGACAGAAACTCTGGTTCACACCAAAAAGGAAAGAGTGTGGGAGGAGAATAAATGAAAGTGAAGTAAAATAGTTTCTTTTTATTCGTAATTGGCCTAACAGACAGTGTTTGTATATAGTAATAACAGAAATCTGTATTGACTAACTGTAGCTATGGAAAAGCAGAAGTTTTATAAAGAAGGAAAGAATCAGGAATCCTCTGTTACAAGGAACCTTTACTACTTATGAAAGAATATAGTATTATTTAAAAGTGAGCTAATGGGCTGGGGGTTTAGCTCAGTGGCACAAGCAACCTGCCTGGCAGGAGTGAGGTCATGAGGCCAATCCCCAGTACCAAAAAATAAAAAATAAAAAAAAAATAAATGAGCTTGTATTAGTTATAAATTCTGTATATATTACATACACTATGACAGCCACTAAAGTTGTGTTTTGAAAATAAAGGAACCATATAAAATGTTCAGTTAAAAACCAGAGAAGGCAGAAAAGGAGTAGAAGCAAGTAGAAAAGTTACAAATACAAAGATACAAATATGGTAGATGTTACTCCAGCTGTATCTGTGATCCTTTTAAATGTGAATGTTCAAAAAAACAGAGACTGTTTAGAATGGATAAAAACACCTATGTGTTGCCTACTAGGAACCCACTTAAGAAACAAAGACACACAAAGATCAAAGCCAAATGATGGAGAAAGATATACCATGCTAATACTCTGAGAGCCAAAATAACTACATTATTTTCAGATAAAGCAAACTTGAAAGCAAGGAAAGTTATCATCAAAAAAGAGAGGCAATACATAATGATAAAGGGACTAATTCTTCAAGAAGACATAATGATCCTTAACATGTATATGCTTAGCAACAGAGCATCAAAATACATAAGGTAAATACTAATCAACCTGGGAGGTAAAATGAAGGAACTCTTATTATAAATGGAGACATCAATACTCTGTCAGAAATGGGCAGATCCAGGAGGCAAGAAATGAGTAAGGATGTGATTGAACTCAACAGCACCCCCACACAACTCAATCTAATTGTCATTTATCTGATTAATCCTGTAACAGCAGAACATATATTCTTCACTAGCTCACATGGAACATTCACTAACATGGCTCACACTGTAAGGCTTGAAACATACCTTGACAAATTTAAAGAAAAGAAACCATGCAAAATGTAATTCTGAATCACAATGGAATTAAGCTGGAAATCAATAATAACTGGGAGCTCTTCAAATGCTTGAAATACTGCAATCTCCAAACACATTTCTAAAGAACACATAGGTCAAAGAAATCTCGAGAGCTGGGGATTTATCTCAGTGGCGTAAGCTCCTGCCTAGCAGGTGCGAAGTTGTGAGTTCGATCCCTGGTACCCAAAGGAAAAAAAAAAAAACCTCTGGAAATTTTAAAAATATTTTGACATAAATGAAAATATAGCTTAATGGAATTTGTGGTCTATTAACAAAAGTAATATTTAGAGGAAAATTTATAGCATCAAATGCATATGTTATAAAATAAGAAAGCACTACAATTCGTAGTTTAAGGTTCTACCTTAAAGTAGAAGAAAATTAAATGCAAATTTAACAGAAGAAAAAAATTGAAAAGAAATAGAAATCAACAAAATTGAAAATAGAAAATCAGTAGAGAAAATTAGCAAAACCAAACTTGCTTCTTTGAAAAATATCAGTAAAATCGATATAATGCTAGCCATGCTAATCAAGAAAAAAGAAGACATAAATTATTAATATCAGAAATGAGAGGGACTATCACTACTGATCCTGTGGACATTAAAATTATAATAAAGGGATATTATTAAAAAGTTTATACTTATAAATTTATTAACCTAATGACCACTTTCTTAGAAGATACAGTCTATGAAAATTCATACAAAATTCGTACATAATACAAATGCTATTTGTATTGTCTAGGTCTTTAACAATTAATGAAATTAATTAATAGCCTTCTGGAAAAGAAAGCACCAGGTCTAGATGGGTTTACTGGTGAATTACACTCATTCTCTACAAGTCCAGCCTGAAGATAAAAGCAGAGAGGCACTATCTAACTCACCTATGAGGCAAGTGTGGCCCTAATACCAAAATAAGAGAAAAACATTGCAAAGATGAAAAGCTACAGAGTAGTATTTCTCATGAACATAAAATGCAGAAGTTTTCAACAAAATGTTAGCAAATTGAATCCAACAGTACATGTAAAGAATTGCATACTGTGACCAGCTTTGTGATTTATTCCAGATACACAAGCTTATTCAGCATTTGAAAATCTGCTAGCCTAATCCCTCACATCACAGACTGTCTTAGTTCACTTTCCTAATCAGTGGGAAAAGATACCCAACACTCACAACTTAAAGAAGAGGTTTATTCTGGCTCACTTTTTCAGTCTGGTCGGCCAGCTACAGTGCAGAAACAGCATAGTGAAAGGACCTTGGAGGACAAAAGTTGCTCATCCCATGACAGCCAGGAAGTAGAAAGACAAAAACCAGGAACAAGAATACACTGTTCCAGATCACACCTCCAGTGCCTTACTCCAACCAGGCCCCACCTCCTAAAAGCACATTCGACTACTTAAGTCATTTGTGGATGGATCCTCTGATGAATATGATACTGCCAGTGATACATCACCTTTGAAAAGTCCCACTCTGAAGACATGAGCCCTTTGGGGGACAATTTTTTTTAAAAAAATCTAAATCATAACATTTTGCCCTAGCCCCCAAAAGACTCATCTCCTTGTTTTTAGGCAAAATGCATTTAGTCCATTTCTAGGAGTTGCAAAAGTCTTAATAGTTTTAGCACTGCTGAAAAGTCCAAGTCCAAAGTTGTCTCTGAGACTCAAGGTAAGCTTTTAGCTGTGAGCCCCTATAAAAATGAAAAAGTTAAACACTTTGAATATAAGTGGCACCGAATAAACATTCCCATTCCCTGAGAGGGAATGGGCATAGAGGGTAGAAAGGAATCAGATCAAAGCAAGACCAAAACTCAGCAGGGCAACATTACATCCAAGGGAGGCACCCAGGGCAGGATGTGGTGAAATGTGAGCTCTAAAGGGCTTAGACAACCCTACTGTTATAGCATTGCTTCTTATAGCCCTCTTAGCCTCTTTTAGGGGGTGGCTTCATTCCTTGCCTGTGGCTTTCCTCAACAGATGTTCCATGTTCCTGCCATCTTCAGCTTCCTTGGGTCTCCACTGCACTTTCAGGTCCACTCTCAGAGTTTTATGAACTGCCCTTTCAGGAGCACACTGGTTGGGCTCTCAGACTTTCTGAAATCTCAGTGGAAGCCTCCATGACCCATAACTTTTCATTCTGCATGTCTGTTAAATTAGCACATGAAGCCAAGGTCTACCACCAGCTCCAGCAGTAGTCAAGCATATTTGGGTCATGACTACAGAGACCCCTGAGTGCCCAGATGGCTGAACACTGTGAAAGAATGTCAGACAGCTCTTCTCAAGCAGGCAGCCTTGGGTTCTCTTCTCAAAATAAAGCTTTACAGCTTTGGACCCTTTAGCCTGCAGAGAATAGGTTTGTGCCAATTCTTGACATACCCTCAGGAATCTTTCCTGTTGTTCTGATCCAAAGTATTTGGTTTCTTTTTACACATTCCCATCAGTTTGAATCACTGGTGATACATGCATGACTGTCCCGTCAGGCAGCTTGAACCACTGATGGTTAGCTACTTCGCATCAGATGATGGAATTAAAATCAGAGTTCCCGACAGAGTGATACACAAGTTATGACTGTGTCATGAGTATGTTAATGCGAATCTTTTAACCATCATACTGTCTATGGCCCCAACTTTGCAGGCACTTCCTTTCTTTTGCAGATTTTTCACATTTGCCTTTTCGTGCTGATTTTCACTGTAGATCTGGCTAAAATCAGCCAGGAATAACCCAAACCACAGCCTGAGCTACTTTGAAATTTTCTCTACCATATTAATTTTTCAACTGCCTTAATCTGTTTCCCTCAGAGTCTCGTGACATGGGCAAAATAGGAACAAATTTTGTGCTAGAGTATAGCATACATGGTCTCTATTCCAACTGCCAATGGAGTCATTGTTCCCAACTGAAACCTCCTGAACTTGGCCTTTCCTGTGTGCATTTCTGTTAGCATTCTGATGTTCTGAGCTCTGATCATCCATCAGGTGTAGCTTATAGCCTTTTAGGCCTTCTGTAGTCTGGATCTCCAAAACTTTCTAAATTCTTCCCACAAACCAGTTCCAAGTACTTCTGAACCACAAGGTCAGCTGTAATCACAGAAACAACCCTACTCAGGAGTACCAAAATTTGTCTTACTTGTTACTGGGACAAAATATCCAACACACACAATTTAAAGGAGAGGTTTATTTTGGCTCACAGTTTCAGTGGGTTCGTTCCATGGTAAATTGGTTGCAAGGCAGAAATAGCATCACAGATGGAGATAGTGGCTAAAGTGCTGCTCATCATGGTGGCCAGGAAACAGAGAGAAGGGGGGAGCTGGCAGCAAGAATACACTTTTCCAGGTCATGTCCCCAGTGACCCACATCTAACCAGGACTCACTACCTAAAAGCCAGTTGACCTACTAAACTCATAGTAGATGAGTCCACTGATAAGTATAGAGCTCCCATGAACCAGTCACCCTCTGAACACCTGAGGTTGGAGGTGGGGTGGGAATGGGGCTAGTGTTAATCTAAACCACAGCACAGGCTAAAGAAGAAAATCATATTATGTCAATAGATGAAGAAAACACATTTTACAAAATTTAGTATCCATGCATGGTAGAAACTCTAAACATACTGTAAGTGGAGGAGGAAATCCCTTAACTTGATTTTTTAAATTTACAAAAAATCTATAATATCAAAATTAATAAGAAATTAGAAAATGAGAAATTTGGAGAAAAGATCAGAAACAAAACAAGTATGTCTCCTCTCAACCACTTCCACATATTACTGGAAATCTTGGTTAATGCATGAAGAATAAATTAAATAAAGGGCGGTAAGGGTTAGAGGTGTCTTTTTTCTCAGATGAAATAATTATCTATTTAGAAATATCTCCAGTGGTAGGAATAAGCAATTACAGGATGAGCAGTTAATAAACAAAAGTTAATTGCTTTCCTGTGTAATTACAAGTAATGGATGAAATTTGAAATTAACAACACAAAAATTTTTATGCACAAAAATGGAAGTACTTAGGAATACGCTTTAATAAAATATGTTTTGAAAGTAATATCTGAGGAAAACTACAAAACTGATGAAAGAAATCAAAGATCTAGATAAATGGAAAGAGAGTCCATCTTTGTGATAATACTATGGTTCGAATGTTTGTGTCCTTCCAAAATTCATATATTGAGCTAATGAGGTGATAGTATCAGGAAGTAAGGCCCTTGGGAGGTAACTAGGTCATTAGGGCCCAGCCCTTGTGAATGGGACTAATGTCCTTTTAAGAGACCCAAGGGAGATTGCTTGCTCTGCTCATCATGTGAGAACATGGAAAGTACCACCTGTGAGGAATGGGCCTTCACCAGACACTGAATCTCCTGATACCTTGATCTTAGACTTACATACTCCAGAACATGAGAAAGTGAACTCCGAAAATTAAGAAGAAAATATTGTCAAGATCTCAGTTCTTCCTGATTTAACTTGTAGTTGAAACATAATCCCTATCAAAATGCCTGTAAGTGACTTTATATATATGGACTGATTATAAAGGTTACGTGGAAAAAGAAATCCCCAGAATTGCCAACACCAGAAATATTGAAGAAGGGCAAGGTCAGAGGGTAGACACCACTCACTGGCTTTCAGACATCCTCTGCAGCCTCCCAGGTGAGGGTGAGCAGAGTGAGCATCATTATAGTAGAGTGTTATCAGCAACCCAAAAACTCAGCCAGATCAAAGAACTGGTCTGAAAAGGCTGTGTGGTGCAGAGGTCAGTTCTGCCAGGGCCTGGATGGGGGTGGAGGGGTAGGTCTGTGGCTTATAGGGATTTTTTTTAAGGCAGAGAAACTACTCTATATGATTTGTAACAATGGAAAAATATTTTTATGCATATGTCAAAATGCATCTGATATACAGCAGGAAAAACAAAGCCTGAAGTAAGCAGGGAATTTCTGTTGGTAATTATGTATCAATTCTAATTTTATTTTTTTAAGAGAAGAAGGAAACTAGAAATAAAATAAAACAGTTTCAAATCAGGCTATTAGGAGAGTAACAATAATTAATACATTGTATATTGTTATCTTCATAATAGCTACTCAGTACAAGATACAGGCATGAAATATTGTCTAAACAGTAGTAGCATGAGTCTTTTTTTCAACAAAGGAAAAGAAACTAACTGTATAACTATCTTAACTATCTTGTGTATTTATGTATTTTTCCCTCTTCTCTTCCTTTCTTTCCCCTTTCTCCCTTCAGTTTCTCTTTTCCTTTGAGCAGTTTCTTCTCAGCTCACAATATTATACATTTTGGATCTTACTTACTCATTCAACTTCTCACACTAGTGAAACTATAAGATGTTTACACATTTGAGTCTGATTTATTTCACTTAGTATGGTCTCAAGTTGCATCCATTTACCTATAAAAGTCTCAAGCTTACCCTTCTTTATGACTGAGTAGTGCTCCATTATATTTAAGAAAACACATCTTTTTTATCCATTCCTCAGTTGATGGGCATTTGGGTTGTTTCCAAGATCTAGCTATTATAAGTTGTGCTGCTGTAAACATGGGTGCACATATATTACTGTGGTATAATGTCTTTAATTCTTCTGGGAAGATACCCAAAAGGTATAGCTGGGTTGAATGGGACCTCTAATCCTAGTTTTTCAGGGAATCTCCACAGTGATTTCCACAGTGGTTGCACCAGTATGTACTCCCACCAACAGTGGAGATGAGTTCCTTTTTCCCCACAGCACCTCCAGCATTTGTTATCGGTTGATTTCTTGATGGTAGCCATTCTTTCTGGAGTGAGATGGGATCTCAATGTTGTTTTAATCTACATCTCTTGAATAACCATTGACGTTGAACATTTTTTCATATATTTATTTACCTTTCTTATTTCTTCACCTGAGAAGTATGTATCGTCTCAGATGCTCATTTTTGGCATCTTTAAATCTGGGAGGTCTGATTTTTTTTCAGTTCTTTATATGTTTTAGATGTAAGTCCTTTGCCTGAGGGACACCTGGCTATAATTTTTTGCCCACTCTGCGGGTTGGCTTTTCACTCTGTTGGTGATTTTTTTTTTAGTGGTGCAAAAGCTTTTTAATAGGGTGAGAAGGTTTTGTTAGTTTAACCTCCTTAATTCAGGATTCAAGTAGTAGGGAAGCTGTATGTGGGTAGGGCAGGGACACATGGGAATGTTCCATTTGCTGCCAAATGTTCTATAAATTTAACACTGTTCTAAAAACAGTATATTTTAAACAAAATGAAAGCCTACTTCCCCACCCCTATCTCTTTTAGATTTCAGAGGGAAGCAATATTCTCTTGGGTTTCCAAGGCAATATTTCCAAGGCAAGCATAGGGCTTTTCCTGTAGCCATCACTACCTCCACATCTTTATGTATGTGAAACACTGTGAACCTCACAGCCCATACTGCTTTCCTATGACTGTGTGCTATGGCTCTTTCGGCACCTGTGCATGTGTCTGTGGTGTCTGTTATGTGATGGGCGTCTTTAGCTGAGTGACCAGGTCTCTAGGAAGGCTGTTGTGGAGTTTCCAGCTCTCCTTGTGAGGAACCCTGTACTGAACACACTTGAGAGTGGATGTTTTTCTTCCATTGCAGCAGCAGGTGAAACTCAGCCCATGGCTGGTACTGACTAGGCCTCTGGGAGGTAGTTGGACATTCCCGCAGCTGAAGGTCAATGACTGGGTGTCCAGGGCGTGGCCAAGCATTTCTGCTCAGTGTTGTAGCAGTCAAGGCTTTTGCCCCTCACCCAGCTCTGTTCTATCTGAACTAGACCTCCCCAGCATTGTTGCTGTGGGGATATATGCAATAATCAGACCTAATCACTGGACACTAGATTATGACTGTCTGATAGAGGGATATCATGGGAGCAGAAGCCTCTGTCAGGGATTAGAGGTTTGTAGAGAGGCCTTCTGGAGTCCCAGGCAGGGCACACATACCCCAGGCTCAAGGCAGGCTTTTTGGACAGCCTGCTCAGGGCTCTGGGCCTTTCCTCTCCTTCTTGTGGTTGCTGTTCTGCTCTCCCAGTTAGCTACCCTGGGAGATGATGGACTCCATGCCCTTCATGCTGTTGTGCTTCCTCTGTCTGAACCATCATCCTTCCTGCTCCTCACTGCCTGTTGTAGCTGTTCCATCAAATCCTGGTTTCACTCAGGGAATAGTATTTGCATGGATGGAGTTCTGCCTGGCCTCTCCCAGGAAGATAGTCTCCAGGCCTGCTCGTCAGGAAATCCTGATATTTGGACTAGGATCCATAATGCTCAGTGATGCCCCTATAAAGGTGAGCCTACCTGATGCCCCTATAAAGGTGAGCCTACCAGATAGAAAGGGTGTGTAAGCTGGGCCTCTGCCAGGACCTAGTTGTACAGGAGGGAGTTTGTGAAGATTATGATTGGATAAGGAACAGGTTGGGGTCCCAGGTAGCAGACTGGCTCCACAGCATGGAATGGTTTGTGCTGGTCTCTTCCCAATACCCCAGATCTTGACTCACTTCAGAAGAGACCAGGTGTCTAGCTGTGCCGACTCTTCCCAAATGTGGGTTGTCATTTGGACCATCCCAGCCCTACTCTGCCAAAGCACCATGTGTCCTGAACACTGTTCCTCTACAGGATGGATGAGCATTTGCAGTGAGTGCATCTGGGGTTAAGTGCGCCTCTGCTCTGCTTATTGGCTCAGGCTATGCCTGAACTTGTGTGACCTTGTTCTCACATGCCTGGAGATATCTTCACTTTCCCTGAGTGAGGAAACATGGATATGGTGGTTTTGGCATCAGAACTAAGCATGTCTAAGGCCTCTAGGGGTCATTTCCATGTCTGGGGAATATAATCAGTGGTAGTTTAGGTATGGTTAGCGCACAGCTCTGCATCTGGGGAATGAGCTCTGATTGCTGTTCTTTTCCATGTTCCATACACAATGAAATGGCATCATAGCCTTTTCTGGGCTGTGTGTGTGGGCTCAAGCTCACCTCCTCAGCATTAGCATTTTGGTTTTGCCTGGGGTTCACACCTCCCCTGGTGTGAAGAGAGCCCAGCCCTGGCACAAAACACTGTATCCTTCAGTCTGCTTCTGATGTCCTATCCATATCTGTAGAGTGGATAGTGCTCCAGAAACTGTAGGTGTCAGCTGCTTATGGTATACAAAGGCTTTTCTCATGAATTGCTGGAAGCACAGCTTGTTGCTTATTCTAAAGTTGGTCTCCAGGAATATGCTCGACACCCCAGGAACTTTACCTCAAAGCAGTCACTCTCAGCCCAGAAGAACTTGCCCTGCTGAGGCTGACAAATGAAGGACCAAGTCAGGGGTGGCTGAGCTGAACCCCTCCTTCCGGGTGGTCTTAGGGACTGTGTTCTGCCTGTGTTCCTCACAGCATCTTGCAGAAGCCATCAGCTATTGACCCCCAGCCCATCAAGGTGTTGAGGAATAGATTCACGCACTCATTATCACACACCAGTGAGGACATAGTGATGCTAGTTCATAGAAGGAAAGGGCCCTCGTGCCTGATTTGAATGAGAAGCCTGTCCATCTCCCAGGTGCCCCAGGGAAGTCTGGGTAGCAGCTGGCAGAGCAGGTCTAGAAAGTGCCTGCCCTGTGTCCCTCCCTCCATCTCACATAAAACTCTTCCTTGGAATATGAGTGATGTGGGCCATGAGTGAGGAGGAAATCGATGTTATTAAATAAATTCATGTGAAGGTCTCACTGAATAGTAATTCCACAGCCCTCTTCAATATATTCGTTGCTTTAAAAGAGGGTGCCAATTAGCCCCTGTAAATCTGCAGGCTGGGAGCTCTTACGGGATAATGAAGTGGAGTGTCAGATTCCAGGTCATAGAATGGGAATTTATGAGCTACAGGCATCCATAGAGCAGCTGGTCAGGGGTAGACCCTTGTCTGCTTCTCTGCTCAGGGCTTTCTGGCTCCCTGGAGCTCCTTGGGTGGGCATGACCCCCCAGTAACATATGGCTGTTTGGGTAGTGTGTAACATTGAAGATATTCAAGTCATCTTTTTTTATCTTTTCCAGCAAAGAAGTATAAAAAAGTCACTGGCAAAGAGATCTATTCGGATACTTTAGAGAGTACACCGATGCTGGAGAAAGAGAAGTTCCCGCAGGACTACTTCCCTGAGGTGCGTAACCAGGGTTGTCTTTCTGGCTCTCGTTAGCACGTGTGCTTTACAGAGTAAAGAAGTCAGAAGTGAAATTTAGGATCAAACTGTCATGCTCCACTGTAGGAGGGTCACAGCCAGGCATTGACTGTTGTATCTTTCCAGGAGGTTCTAAGCCAGTGTGGGTTGATCTGGGCTATCCTAGATAAAGGGGGAGGGAGTCTAAGAAGTTCATTTTTAGTCTGTAAATTCTGTATTTATCATTTCTAGGTAAAACCACTTTCCCCCGCCAAAATACAGGGAAGTATCACCTAGCTTGCCGGGTGAGCATGGGTCCCTAATGGTGTGAGGGGTCAGTCTGGCTGGTAGCAACAATCAGCTCAGTTCAGGGGCTGGAAGTCATTGTGTGGTATGACCTGTGGAGACTATATGGCATGATACATCCCTCACCTTCCCCAGCAGGCACAGGATGGGGGTAGACTCCCATTCACAGATGAGGCCTTGGGATTGCACCAGCAAGTGAAGAATAGCAGTCATTGTGGAGCAGGTGGGTGGCCAAGCTGGTGGCTCAATAACACTTTCCAGTGATTGTGTTCACTTCACATGGAAAGTTTAGAAATTAAATGTCTGGGAGTGGGCTGAGGTATAGCTCTGGTAGAATGCTTGCCTAGCGTGTATGAGGCCCTGGGTTCAATCACTAGCACCATACCACATGCATAAACACACACACACCCCAAAACCAAAAGAAAAAAAAAAGTCAAGAATTTATTTACTGTCTTATTGCCTAGACACAGTAATCATAAAATGCTGATCTATTTCTTTGGGGTTTTCGTGCCTTTTTGTTTAGTGTTGTGTGTCTTGTTTTATACAGCTATTAGACTGTGTGCACAGTTTTAGAGTCTGTTACTTTTTAGTAAACCTTATAACAAGCATCTTTGGAGCCTTCTGAGCCTATTCATCCACACTTTCTTACCTTGCCCATTTTGCATCTGTTAAACCACAGTAAGATTTGGATGCCATGACCAGAATTGGATGCTGAAGTGAAGGACTGAGCATCACCTTCTGATGGCTGTTCGCCTGTCATCTGGGCATGTCCCATGCTTATCATGATGTAGGAACCATGTTTGTCTCATCTCTGCAGCTTCTGGAAGGCATGCTCTGTAGTTCCTTCACTGCAGCTAGCTGTGTCTGCCTACAGAGCTGATTTTCAGCAAGGCCACAATTTTATTAACTTGCTTTATGACCTGTTCCTTGAGTGAAGGAATTGTGACCATCTTCATGAAGGATGGGCTTTCCTGTCACCCAGTGGCTCAGCTTCCTCATCCTTCGTCCCCAGGCCAAGGATTTGGTGTCAGCGGAGCAGCCTTCTATCCTCAGCAGACTTAGGCCTGCCCCTTGGCTCTGCTTCCTTGTCCCTCTCTACTCTGAGTATCTGAGACTAGAGAACTATGTCAGGAAAACTTTGGGACCTTCCATGTGCAGCTACATCCATGTATCAGATCAACATTTCCCGAATGTGGTGACATTCCCACAGAAAGACCCAGTGCTGCAGTTTCCTTGAAGAAGCCATGGGCCAATAATATGGCCTTCTGAGCCTGCTCCCAGATAATCTCAGACTTCTTTTTATCCTGCACTGACCCTCACTCGCCTGGAGGCCTCTTTGAGTTGGCGCTCATCTCAAAGTGAGTAGAACAGATTTGAGGGACTGAAGTGGAAATGGGGAAGGCTCGAGGTAGGGCTGGGGAGCCAGGGCTGGACCAAGACCAGACAATGGGTACCCTGCTCTGTGGTTTTGAGATGCCCCTGCAAAACAGATGGGATGGATTAGAGATGGGCAATGCTATACATGGGAATAAGTGGTAAGGCATGTGATGATTGCAGTGGTGCAACACTTGAGGCACATCCCCAAGAAATTCATGTATCTTTCTTTTCAACTTTGTTCTTTAAATATGACTTTAAACTGTCTCAAATGTTGAAGAGTGTGACAATTCAACAACAGAAGCCATAGACCCTGTTTAGATTAAGAGGAGTTGTGAGTGTGTACATTTCATTGCCAGTGAATCTCTGTTGTCTTCCCACTTTCTCCTTTTGTGGGGTCTTCTGAAAATGACATCTACTCTCTGTCCAAGAGCCTTGCACATATGTCTATTTTGCATTGAGGAGTGTGCAACCATGAGCAGTGTTTTAAGTTGCCACAAGTGTGGTCACATCCATTGCTTGTTGTTTCTGTGTGAAGTTGTTCCTTCCAGGGATCTGGCAGGCAACCTTCCTGCCCCAGTACCATGTGCAGGCTCCTGGGTTTCCTGTGTCCTCACCTCACTCCTTATAATTCCAGAATTGAGGATGGCAGATTCTCTCATCACATTTCGCCTTTAGCACTAAAAGGGATCTGAGAGGCATATGTCTAACACAGCCCCTTCTCTGACCTCCATGACTGTCTGCTATCATCTCAGCAAAGTGCCACTGTGTCCTTAGTGGACAGAGAAAGGCAGAGGCCGGGGCAGTGGGCACCAAGTGGGACAACTCACACGGATGGAGCTTCCCACAATACTCTGTGGTTCCTCCAGAGATGTATTTGTTTTGTTTTTTTTTTAAAGAAAATAAAACCTAACTAAATGAAACAGAATAGAACCAATCAAAACAGTGAAAGTGATACAGAACTTCGAGAAGAACAGGATGTCAGAACAGTAAGCAGCAGAGTAAACATCCTCCCTGAGGGATACCATCCAGATGCCAGAATATAGCAATGTGGGGAAGACGTGGGTCCTCTGGACCCAGGAAGAATCTAAAGTGAGAATTGAAGCCCACAGAAAGATTAAAAAGAAACACTTAAACAAAGAAGGTGGTAGCTGGTGGCACCTCTGCCTGGAACTGGACCCACTGTGTGGAACCTGAGGATGCACAATCAAGGTGCCATGGCGACAGTGGCAACCCCGGGGTCCTCTGCCAAGAGAGGCAGCATTGGAGGAGAGTGGTAGTAGATGGGGGAGCAGACCTGGAAAGCTGAACTGGCTGATGGTGAGTGTACAGAGGTCTTCACCTTCCCGCCAGAGAAAGAGGTTGGCTGAGAGACATCTTGGAGTTGGGTTGGGAACTCCTAGCTTGGCACAGACCTGTGAAGGTTGCTCAGGCTGAGTCCTGCTCCCTGCACGCACCCTGGGGGCCACCTCATAGGGTCCCTGTGGGAGACTGACTCGTCTGGAGATGGCAGCTCCGCGCATGCTCCAGGGGTGGTGGTGGAGAGTCCACAGGTGACCAGCCCACTGGCCCAGGTTCGTGGGTGGCAGCCCTGCCCCTGCCCACACTGAACCTGCCATCGGGGAGCCAAGGCTGGCAGGGGAAAGGCAGCAAATAGTGCTGTAACAACGCCCCCAGTGACAACCATCAGATATCCATAATCAGCACTGGCTAGAAGAACCAGTCTCACTTCAAAGAAATCACAGACAATGAGAGGAGTGCCTGGGTCCCTAGTACCCATTTGGCCAGAAGAACCCAGGAATATATCAAGACAAAGACGCAAAAGGCAATCTCTGGCCTCCAATCCAAACAGAGCAAGTCCAGGAGATGCAAATGCAGAAGAGATCGGGAGTCCCACAACTGAAGTTTCTAAGGTGATGGCAACTGAAGTAAAGAAACAACTTCATGAGGCTATAAAAGAAATTAGAACAGAAATACTAACTCAACTAAAAGAAGAAATGAAAAACATAATAAAAGAACTGCTAGGCAACTCTAAAGGAGACACAGATGAAAAAAAATGGAGCATAGGAAAACGAGAGAAACCTTGAATGAACAATACAAAAAAGATTTAGAATACATGAAACAGATTCAAAGATGTAACCAAGAAATCAAAAACTCCAATGAAAGTTGGCAAAACCACTTGAAAGAAACTAAAGATAGACTTTCAAACCTTGTAGACAGGTTTGCAGCTTGTGATCATGAAAGGAAAGATCTCTTAAAAATAACAAGGAGCCAGCGGCTGCAAGACAACCCAGAGAAATATAACTTAAGAATAAAAGGTGTGAGTGAAAAAGCAAGGGTCAGTACAAATGAAATTAAAAGCCTATTTACAGAAATAATTCTAGAAAACTTTCCAAGCTTGGGAAGAGGAAGTGACTTTCACATAAGTGAAGCATATAGAACTCCAGCTAACCATAACCAAAATAAATCTACACCCAGACATATAATAATCAAGATCCCAGAAATTCAACAGAAGAACAGAATATTAAAAACTATTAGAGAAAAGAAACAGATCACCTACAAAGGAAAACCCACCAGAATCACAACAGACTTCTCAACACAAACCATCAGGTCAAGAAGAGCTTGGAGTGAAATATTTCAAGCCCTGCAAGAAAACAACTTCCAACCCAGATTGATGTACCCTGCAAAACTATCTTTCAAAATTAACGGAGAAACAAGATACTTCCACACAAAGAACAACTGAAGGAATTTATGACCACCAAGCCAACCCTACAAAGAATGCTGAAGGACATTTTAGAGAGAGATAAAAAAGACCACAGCTCCAGAAACAGTGGCAGAGGGATATCACCAAGTGGGGCAGACCACTGAGTAGAGAAGAAAAGTGAGCAGCCAACTGCAGGAAAATGACATGGCGGAGACGAGGCAGTGCATGTTGGCCTTAACCATTAACATAGATGGCCTCAATCTACCAGTGGAAAAAAACACAGGCAGAGTGGATCAGGAGACAGGGTCCATCAACATGCTTTATACAAGAAACACATTAAACTCGAAAGGGGGTTCATAGACTGAAAGTCAAAGGAGAGAGAACAATGGTGCAAGTGACAGGGAACCAGAAAGAAGTGGGGGTAGCTTGCCCATTAGCTACATAGTGGACAAGAAAGATATGGCAATTTTATCCAATGGAAGGTTACTCAGCTGTAATGAAAGATAACCTCAAGCCTCTTGTAGGTAAATGGGTACAACTTAAGATCATGTTCATGGATGAAATGACCCAGAGCCACATGGGTGAGCATCATGTTATCTCCCTAGTACAAAAAAGAAAGAAAAAAAAAAAAAAAACTAAAGGAGTTAGTGGGATTCAAAATACACAGTACATATTGTAAAAATGAAAGGGGAGGAAGTGTTTAAAAAGGGAAGGCAGTGGCCATTGTTAATGTATCATTGGGATTCGAGTCCTGTATTGTTTTCATTGAGCTGTTTAGTTTGATCTTACTCTATTTCGGTTTGCCTAATTTTATTATGTTTGATGGCATAGACAGCTATTTCAGGGATAACAAAACACATTATGGTAGCCATTATTGATATTTGGTCACCTTGTTTTGAAACCCTATATTGCTTTCATTGTTCTGTTTTGAGTGATTTATCCTATTTTGGTTTGTTCGATTGTATTATGATTGATGATATAAGCAACTTCTTGGAAGATAATATGAGGCATTATAGTAATCAGTGTTGTTTTACTATGTATTGTTTCCATTGTTTGTTTTTAATTGGTATTATTCTGTACTGTTTAGTTTGATTATATTATGCCTAATGGTATGGGCAGTTATTTTGAAGATAACAAGAGGTATTATAAAGGGAAAGGAGGAAAGAAGGAAGGGAAAAGGAAAAAGACATAAATTTATATATAGGTATACATAAGATAGTTAAAATGACTGTACTGCTAAATGCATTAGTTATTGTAAAAGAACAGTTAATACTCATATGATTACGTCAGTTTTACATGTCTATATCTGTTAATCTAAACAACCCCTTTGAAGGTAACGGTATGCAATAATACAACCACTGTCAAATTCCAATCGTCTCACTTTGTAAACCTATATTGTATTGGAGTTGTTGTTGTTGTTGTTTGTTTGTCTCTTTTGCTTTTTGTTTTTCTTTTCTGTGTCCATTTTCTCTTAAATAAAAAAAAAGTGATACAGAACTTCAAAACAGGATAATAGGAAATCAACAATGGCTACCATAATAAATCTTTCTTCACAATAGTTGTCCATACCATCAGACATAGTAAAATCAAATAAAACAAAACAGAATAAAACCAATCAAAATGGAACATTAAATGAAACAAAACAATAAATAAGGACAAAACTCAGCAGTGAGAACAATATTGTATTTCAAAAACAAAACAGAAGGAAATTCCCCATATTTGCTATATTGCATACTGTTATCCTCCTAGTGGATGCTGGCTACTGGCCTTAGGCCTGCAAAGTCAATCAAACAATACAAGCATTTAGTTGTTTTTGTACCTCAGTTGTTATCAACTCAGCCTGTCCTCTGAACTAGCTGGTTGCTTATGGGGTTAGGAGGGCTGGTTCTTGATTCTTAGCCTGCGTGCCAGTTGGCTCATGGGTGAACTGGCTTCTGTCTTCCTGGGCCCTGCATGATTTGCACAGTGTATAGGAAGGGAGAATTGGCTTCTTGTTGCACTCCTCCCAGACCCAACATGACTTCTGCTGACTCATGGGAAGGGCAAACTGGCTTCTGTCTTCCTGGGCCCTGCATGATTTGCACAGTGTATAGGAAGGGAGAATTGGCTTCTTGTTGCACTCCTCCCAGACCCAACATGACTTCTGCTGACTCATGGGAAGGGCGAACTGGCTTCTGTCTTCCTGGACCCCACATGGTTTGCATGGCTTATAGCAAGGGCGAATTGGCTTCCTGTTGTACTCTCCTAGACCCAGCATGGCTTCTGCTGACTCACAAGAAGGGTGAACTGGCTCTCCTCCAGAGATGTCTTCTGAGATCCTGACTCTTCGGTCCCCCCAGCTCTGATTCCTGAGTAGTCCTTGCAGCCCTGGATGGCAGAACTCCTTCCTGGGCCCTCCTCACTCCCACCCTCAGCTTGGAACTTCTACTAGTCATCTCCCTCTGCCATCTCTGTCAGCATGGGGAGCCAAGCCTAGAGCCCTCTACTTTGCTCTGCTACCATTTGGAAGGAGAGTACTCTGGCCTTTGCCCCAGTGGTCAGTGCTCTGTCCCCTTGTGGTACTGGTGGAGTGAGGCATGGTTTGAAGTCAGTGTGTGAGGAGCTGTCTCTATCCCACAGGAAAGCAGCCCCAAGCTGGGTCCTTGGCCTTCCTGCATTCAGCAGAACTAGCTCCAGGGCCACATTGTCATGTCTGCTGGCAGAGGAAAAATTGCACTTACAGAAGCATGAACTCACATGAAAGGCCATGGATGTCTGGGTGGCCTGTCTTGACTTGGAGAGCAGTGAGAGACTGTCAACAGCCTGGTGGTCACTGATCAGATCCTGTGGCAGTGGTTGCCTGGACCTGCGGGGAGCATTAGTGTTCCTGGGTTGATTCTGTGGGAATCCATCTCAGAAAACCCTGTATTTACCCTTTTGGCATGTGTTATGCAAATGGATTCACATATTTCCTTTCATTCTGATAATTAGTAGAAGAAGAATTTCATTTTTAAAACCACAAACTTAGCCGAGTGTGGTGGTGCATGCCTTTAATCCCAGCACTGGGGAGGCTGAGGTAGGAGAAGCATTGTGAGTTCGAGGCCCGCTTGGGCTACAACACGAGCGCAAGTCCGGCCTGAGCTACACAGTGCAACCCTGCCTCAAAAAACCAGGGCCGGGAGTTTGGCTCAGTGCACGAGGTTGTGAGTTCAATCCCCAGTGCCGCAAAATAAATAAATAAATAAATAAATAAATAAATAAATAAAACCACAAACTTTTAATGTTCTGTCAGCAGTGTTGCACTTTTTAACATGCAGACCTTCACAAAGTGTGTTATGATCTGGAAAGTAGGAGTGTCAAGTTTCCCATCCCTGAGCTTTGCCCAGGGACCAGCTTTGGCTGGAGCCACAGCAGCTTTGCCTGGCCTTGCCTCTCTGTGCTTTCCTGCCAGCCTTGTGCTGTATTCTAGCACATTTTGGGGGAGGGAATTAGTTTAAGACTGATTTCTCTTTCTTTTATTACCATCACTTAAGGATAATCTAAATGTAATTACTGTGATGGAGGCATAATGCAATTCCAAATAATTACAGCCCACTGCATCTAAAACTAACAAAACTTTCTCTGTTGATTTATGGGTGCTTTTGGCTCGGTATGAATTTCAAATGACGCCTCTGGGAGCAACACTCCAGATAATGTGAGGCCATTTTTAAAAAGCAGATTTGTGTAGTCGATCGAGGTGAGTCATTTTTTTCCTCTTGCCTGTAGTGAGAAATTGGTTGTTACCATAGATCACAGACCCTGCTGCAAGCTCCTATGAAAGATGAATTAATTCCACTAATGCTCTGAGTGGGCTTTTCACGGCAGGGCTGCATGGTGATAACCTCCCTGCAGCTCCTCTTTTCTCTACTGCGATTTATGCTGTCTTTTAGTAGATGAAACCGTCTGTATTTGCAATCCATCTGCTGGTTCAAGGAACCCTATTAACAGGGGACCTGAGCAGAGACGGCACGTGGTGAGTGAGAGATGTGCTGCCCCCTCCCTGCTGCCTCCGTATGTTGTATGGTTTTCATTTCTATAATGATGGTCTCTCAAAGAGCAGAACCACACCAGACCTAGGGCACGGCCACCTCAGGAGTGTAGTGTTGCCACTATACTTGGTGTAGGAGTCCATAGATGAAGGTTTCAGAAGATGATCAGTGACCAGAAAGTTCTGTAACATGATCAGATTGAAAGAGACCTATCAGCCATTTGAGGAGCCCTACCCATACATGTTCTGCTTCCATTTGCAGTGGACCAAACAGTAGCTTCTGTGTTTGGTGATGCCTGAGGTCTTCCATGAGGCCCAAATGCATGGGTTTATGGTGGGCCATTTTCTATGTGTAGCACTCCCAGTCATGCATGCTGTGCCTCAGTACATGAGTTACATTTGTGTATACATCTGAGTGTCTATGTGTATGTATTCATGTACCTGCCCATGTGTTATGCATGTGTTTGTGTGAATGTGTATGTGTGAGTGTACATGTGTGTGTGTGGGGGGTACATGTGTGTATTTGGACGTGTTGTGGGCATATGTGTTATGAGGAGAAGATATTTGGGGAGGCTACACTGAGGAATAGTTTGTCAAAAAGCACCTGCACTCTGTGATGACTTCGGGTGCTATGCATTTGAGCCATCTCACCCTAATACTGACCCCAAGTGTTTAGGCGCAATCAGAAGTGGGAAGTAAGTGGTCAGAAAGAAGGAAGTTTGGCCCTGGAATTAGGAAAGTAGGTTCTAGTTTTGTTCCTTTTTCCAAGGAGCTGGTGGTCTTAAAAAGTTCAGAGTCTTTGGATCCTCATTAACTCCCTGAAGAAATAAGGGCAAAACTGTGTTGACTGTCTTCTGGGTTGCAGAAGAATGCATGGGATGCTGTGGATGAGACTGAGTCTTGTGTGAGTTCAGAAAGGTCAGTGCTACATCCTAGCCCAGAACCAAGGAAACATGGCAGACCATAGGCTATGAGAATGTTGTAATATCATGCTGTGTTAGTCAGCTTTTTGTCATTGTGACAAAATACATGAGAAAGCAAAGGAAGAACATCCCATGGTTTCAGAGGTTTCAGTCCATGGTTGGTCAGCTCCATTACTTTTAGGCCTGTGGCAAAGAAGAAACATTGTGGTGGAAAAGTATGCTGGTAGAAAGCTGCTTACCTACGGCAGCCAGGAAGTAGAGAGGGTAAGAGAGTCTGATAGGAAGGGACTAGGGGCAACAGTTATAGTAAGTCCTCAACTTATGAATGAGTTCCATTCTGGGAGAATGTTCATAAGTTGGAATCATTCATAATCTGACAAGTGAGTCTTACAGTATACTTTTGTGAATCTTATACAGTACACCTGTGAAAGTTTGCAATTCGAATGTTCGTAAGTTGGGAACTTGGTGTAGTTCTGTATGTCATGTCATCCAATAGTCCTCAGCATAGCTGGGGGTACTGGCTAAATGAGCAGTGTCTGCTCATGAAATGTTGGCCGGGTAGAACAGGAGGAAAGTCATGTGTGTGTCTACACTGGGAGGTGCATGTGGGGACCCTCTGTACTTTCTGCTCAGTTTTTTTATAGACCCAACATTGCTCTGAAAAATGAAGTCTGTTATTAGAAAAAAAAAAACCTCTATTTACTTAGGCCTGGGACATTGGAAGTAAGAGAAGCAAGACCAGCCTTGAAAGAAAAAGGCCAGATTCACCTGTGGGCCCCATGAGTGCCTCCTTGAATACCTTGTGTTGCCAGGGAACCAGGATTCTTAGACTCCATGTGGTGTTTGTTTGTTGCAGCCAGAACACAGCAAGGTAGAAAATAAAAACAAAATCAGAACAAGATATGAAAAATAGCCTATAGGCGATGGAGGCTGTAGCCTAATGGTAGAATGCTGATCTAGCATGTACAAGGGCCTGAATTCAATCCCCAGCACTACAAAACAATAGTAATAACAGCAACAAAATCACTCTATAGGAATACAGTCATTAAAAAGAACAGAAAACTGGCCAGAAAGAGGACCAGTGAATCAGATGATATTATTAAGGCTTTCATCTAGAACATAACCTAGAGAGATGAAGATTTTTGCTTAGTTGTTTATATTTTTATATCAAGGACAGTTAAGATATAAAAGTCCTATTGAGAGGCTCACATATTCATCCAAAAGAAACTTTAGAAAGAAACAATAAGGAGCAGTGTTAGGAACGGTAGGGAAAATTTTTCCCAGATTAAAGCATTGGGTTTTCATGATCAGCATACCTGGAGTCTAAAGCAAGACACGTAAGAATAAATCTGTAAATCAAAGGACTGACAGGTAGAGCTGTTTTGATACTGATTACTAGCAAGGGTGGATGTCAGAGGCTAAGAGAATGATTCAGAGTACTGCTGGAGAATGTTGATACCTGGCCAGCAACTGAGTCACAAGCATGGATAATGGAAGTTCCACTCTGGGTATGGGTGGCATCAATCAATAGGCTTACAGCCTGAATGGAATATAAAGGGAGACAGGGAAGGTAGGCTTGTTGCTGCTGCATCCTTCCATCCGTGGGCATGGGCAAGAGTACATGGAGGGCAGGAAAAGGAGCCCGTACTCCTAGAGTTCAAACACCTAGAGTCTGGGGTGGGAGAAGTGTGGTTGGAGAGTGTAGAGAACAGAGGGGCTGCAAAGGCCTTTGGCCACATCAAGTGCTGCTGAGATTCTGCTTATGAAGGCATGGAGAGCTTGAAGGCAGCATTTTGAGCCATGTGTTAGAATTAGTAACCAAGCTGCTTTTGAGGGTTGACTGGGAATAGAAGAAATTTGAACCGTCTCAGGTTTTTGTTTGTTTGTTTGCTTTGTTTTTGTTGCTGAGACAAGATACTAGACACTCAAAGATGAAGGGGGAAAAATTTAATGCAGCCCACAGTTTGTAGAGGTTTCAATTCATAGTTAGCTGGTTCTATGGCAGCATGGCAGAGGGGTATCAAAGAAGAGAAACAGTTCATGGTACTGCAGCAAGCAACAGCAACAGGAGCAGCAGCAGCAACAAGCGTACCTTCCCTCTCTCCCTTTATATTCCATTCAGGCTGTAAGCCTATTGATTGATGCCACCCATACCCAGAGTGGAACTTCCATTATCCATACCCAGAACTGTGATAAAACCCATTTAGTTATCACACACTCTTAATCCCAGTATCACACACCCTAGATCCAGCCACCTCTGGAAAGCCCTGTCTACGGGCTCATGAGGTTTTGTGGGGGATATCTAGATACAAACCATAACAGCTACTATGTACTGTACTGGACAGCTCTCATCCAAGAAAGTGTGGTTATAAGGGGAAGTAGAAGAAATATGATCCATGGTTAAGAGAGTTGTGGGACCAAGGGGAGAGTTTTGTTGTATAACCACTGGATTGTTTCCATTAAATAAGAAGTAAAACAGCAAAATAGTCTGGTGCTTATTTCTCTGGACTCTTCTTCAATATAGGGAACACTTTTTACCAACTCTTAACTCTGAATTCTCAAATGGTCACTTCTGTAGCAGACAGCATGGGCACAAATGGAGGAAATGCAGCCTTCATGTTTTGCCTCTGTTTTCCTTTGAAATGCTGTATGAACCTCAAGGTTCATCTTTCCTCCCTGCTATCTCCCCAAGTCAAGTGCACCAGGCACTAGACTCCAACTGGGACTGATGCTGGTGGCACAGTACCCCATGCTGATAGGGCTTGTATTCTAGGAGGAGAAAACACTCCTCTGCTCCTGGAGTTTGTTTACTTGGGGCTTGTGAATTGGGGGTGCAGGAGGGGCTCTTTCTTTTGGACAGAATACCCATTCCCAAAGTTGGTTAGACTGTGAGGCAGCCCAGTGCTGCATGACTGTTTAAATTAAAATTAATTAAGATGAAATAGAGTTTAAGGTTCAGTCTTAAGTGACACTGGGATTATGGCATTTGGGTCCAGAACCTTTCATCATACCATAGAAGCCAGGCTTCTACCTACTGCCTTCCTGCCTAAGTATGAGCAGATATTGGGCAGTGATTTTGGGAAAGGACAGATGGGCCATGTGGTCCTACATATGGCAAAGCTGTGGGCAAGGTCTTTCTTGCCCAGCCTCTCCCATGTCTTACCCTTTCCTACTCCTCTGTGCTATCTCTGCCATTTTTTCCTCACTTCAGGACTAATGTCAAGAGAGTGAGGGAAATCAGTGACTATTCTTTCAGACTCTTGTTTGCATGGGGAAGAGAATGAGGGGTAGAAGCCAAGAGCAGCTTTCTGTAGTCTGCCCCTTCCCTGTTAGCAGGTGTCTTAGAAGAACTCCAGGCTGAGCAGTTCAGCAATAGCAGGGATTTATTCTTTATGTACTACAGACTTCAAAATCCAAGGTCCAGGTGCCAGCAGGTTCAGTGTCTGGTGAAGTGTATGTCTTTTTCCCAGATGGTGCCTTGTGCTGTGTCCTTCTAGGGGTTGAATGTCTGTCCCCACATAGTGGAAGGAATAGAAGGGACAAAAGGGAGCAGACTCTCTTTGTCAAGCCCTTTTATAAGGACTGTATCCATTCAGGAGGGAGGAATCCCGGTGATATAATTACCTCTCTGAGGCGAGGGCCATTACACTAGCAGTTGAATTTCAACATAGGTATGTGGGACACGTTCAGACCATAGCACACACCAAGTTTAAAGGTTGTTTTTCTGTTTGGAGAAGCATCTTGTGTGCACCCTGAGTGCAGCCGAGCCACATGGCCTCTGGCTTCTCTTTGTGGTGCTTACTGTGTGATCTTTGTTTTTCAGTGCAAGTGGTCAAGAAAGGGCTTCATCCGGACAAGGTGGTGCATTGCTGACTGGTATGTATATCACATACGTGGAGCTAATTGTGTCTATTTTATAATTGTCAGTGTTTTTTATCTTTCTGTGATATTTTGCACAACTGTCATGTTGCAAATGTCTCATCAAAAGCTCTACTGATTTTGAATGGGGGCTCTTGCTGTCTAACTTCTGCCCATCACTCTTTGACCTTTTTTGTTTGTGGATGAAGCCACATCACAGAGTGTTGTCACCCATCCCTTATAAGTCAGAAGTCTGGATGCTCAGCACAAATGGAGACATGGTAGAAAGCCTCTGGTTCTTTACAAAGCATTAGCTTTTTTGTGCCAGAGCCTACTGAATGAGCACTCTGGCAAAGAGGCTCCTAGTGAGTTCCAGGCTGTGAAGTTAAATGGTGTGAAGATGTTTAGAAATCCGTGTTTATCAAGAGTTTGAGCACAAAGTAGATCCCATCTCCACTCTGTCGTATTGGCCTGCTTTCTGCAGGTGAGTGTTCCCAGAAGTAGTGTCCCTTTTCTGGTGAAATAAAATGTAGGAGCCTATTTCTGCCTTCCTACTGTGGTTTCCATGTGGCCTCACCACCGGTCTCCAGGTGGTGGAATCCTACTTGAGGCGTTGTTTTTATTTCCCTCCCAGAGATTTTTCAAAGCCTCATTCATTGCCTGAGGTTCTGCTAAGACAGACTACCCTCAATTTTCAGGTCAGAGAACAAACATTGATTAGGCCATGGTTTCTGTGGCTAAGCTGTGGCTCTGGGCCAGATGTCATGGGCTCCTGGCCCCTGAAACCTCAGTCCAGACGAAGCTTTTCTGAGCTTGTCCATGGGTGATGATGGAAGAAAACAGCTCCTTCCCGTGTGGTCTGCCTGCAGCTGCTTAGGACAAAGTTCAGAGTGTGGGGGAAGAAAAAGGGAGGCAGAGGAACCCCAAGGCAGAGCCACAGTAGTGTGTGACCTAATCTAAGAAGTTACTGACCGCTACAGCTCCTCTTTCCTTTTAGTCTCAGAAGCCAACCTAGACAACTATGGGAAAGGTACCTGGGGCATGGACACCTAGAGCTGGGGTCATCAGGCTCATGGTCAGTGGCTACTGCAGGTTGAAAGAAGGGAATGCAAATTTGCAGTCATCAGTCTTTGTATTTACTGCTGAAATACCATTGTGTTGCACATGATGTAATGTGGCAGTGATCACTTTAGGGACAGTGCTAGAGCCTCACCTGGTGAAATAGACACATCCACCAACCGGCTGAGGATGACAAAAGACTGTCCATATTGTGGGAAAGGTTGACCTGGACCAGATTTGGGCCTCACCAAGTCCATGTGTGTGGAGAGGCTCATTAGGGCAACTGAGGGCTTTTTTTGAGATGTTGCTCAGAGACTTCTTTTGGGATGTGAAGTGAATAGTCTGCCTTCCTGTTTCTGTGCTACTCCCATGTTAGGGGCCCCTTGACAATGGCGTGGTGGGCAGGCATTGGCGTCATGGGTCATTGGGAGCTAAGGTTGAGGAAGATGTGTCTTCTTTCTCACAGTTTAGTCTACAGATTGCAGAGGGTCTTGCAATCCTTTGCAAGACCTTTTCTTTAAATAAAAATAACTGTCTTTTTACCTGGCCAGAGTACTTGCATTTGTGAGGGTTTATTGAAGACTTGAGTATCTCATGTCCTTTGGCCTCAGAGGAAGCCATGCTCTTGCCCAGAATGGCTGAGAACAGGTAAGTGGACAGGTGATCCAGGGTGCTGGTGGATCTGCCACCAAGGAGACTGGAGCTGTGGAGCTAGTGCGTGTTTTCCTGAGGCAGAAGGAGGGAACTGCCCTGCTCAGGGCAGCTGGCGGACTCTGATCCTTGGTCACCTGATTCTTTATCTTGGTTGCAGTGCCTTTGACTTGGTGAACATCCACCTTTTCCACGACGCATCCAATTTAGTGGCCTGGGAGACAAGCCCTTCAGTATACTCGGGCGTCCGGCACAAGGCCCTGGGCTACGTGCTTGACAGGTAGGTGCTGCCATGTCCCAGCCACTTGTGAACACAGATGCGGCTGGTTTGTGAGGTTACTTCCCTGATTTGTTTTTTTCTTATTTGCCGGTGGCCCTTGGGAATGCTGACCCATTAAAACTGCAGTATTCCCAGCCCCTGTCCACTTACCAGAGCAATCCCTTAGCAGGTGGTTTGGCCACAAGTCACTTTCCTTTCCTTCTACATTTTATCAAAAGATAAGAAAAATAGCACTATGAAGAGATATAATAGAAAATAAGTATTAGCAGGGAGATCTCTCAGAATATTGACCGCTGCCTCTGGCTATGGGCTTAAAAATGGGGACTCCTCGAGGTTCTGCTGGCCATGTGCAGTGTGTTTCTCACAGCTCTGGCCTTGTTCAGTGACTTCTGGGGTGTTGGACTTGGGACCAAACTCCTTAGAGAAATGCCCAGCAGCATTGTAGAACTGTCTTTTGCTGTGCATCCAACCAGGCCTTGCTTCCTGAGGATGGGATGTGGGCCTTGAGCAAGGGACAGGTGGCTTCAGTGGCCATCAGAGCAGGGGATATGCCACCTTCTGTTTGGGCTCTCAACTGCTCTGTCTCCTCCCATCTGAATTCACCAGGGCCCTGCCTATGTCTTTGACATCTGCAGTGTCCAAGATGACCTTGGACAGGGTTAGAGCTGATCGGGTATCATTTGGAAAGACAGGTTCCCTGATTAATAAAAAAGTCTCATCTTGGGACCAGTATCCCTCCTAACTTACAGATGGACCTTTCATTGATGCTCAGCCTAGAAGCCAGGTCTAGGTTTAGTCTCTGTTCATTCTATGTGGTTTTTGATTCAAACTCTGTTGTCCTAGTACCCCTGTGGTTGAAATGACAGAGAATGATAAACTTTGGCTTATAGCAACCACTGACCACAAGCGTAAGATAGATATTTCTACCCCAGAATAGTTTCTGCCTTCACCTAAGTACCATGCTGTCTCTTTGGGGACCTCACCTAGCCCCCATGTCCCAAAGCAAGGAGCACCACCCTATGCTTCTACGGGAACATGAGAGGCCTCATGCTGCTCTGCCTTATTCAGTATTCCTCAGCCTCTCTCTACCCTCTCGTCAGCCTCTGACCTCTTGTTCTGGGGTCCCAGCCTTTCTCCTTCCTGAACCTGCCTGAACCTGCCTTCTCCTGGGCTTTGACCCACCACAGTCACAGGGCACTTCTCATTCATCTCCTTGAAGACTGGAATGTTCAAAAGCATAGGTATTGTGCTGAGCAGAGGACCATGCCATTCCCAAGCCACCACCCTTCCCCAGGGGTGGTCATACTGCTGTCTGTGGCACTGAGGGCTGAGGCCCTGATCAGTGTGTATTAAGGCTGAACCTAGAGTGAAAGAAAAGTTGCGGTGAGTGCAGGATGCTCTTTGAGCCTTTGGGAGGCTTCTTAGAAATTTCCAATCAAAGGGAGACTTGTCCACCTAGAAGACTGGTTGGGGATCATCTCTCCCCAGCCCCCATCCCCAGTTGTATATGGCATATTATATCCAGCACCATCACACACTTTCACGGGTAGGGCTGGGAGAATCCAAGAGAGAAGACCCTGAGGACTGGGCATATTTACTCTTCAGCAATGATGGTGTGCTGAGTGGGTGTCCTGAGATGTCCTTAGAGTCAAGTGGGGTCAGAAAGGACAGCCTGGGGAGGTTCCTGTACAAGCATCTTGTCTGAGGACCTTTCTGCTGCACCTCATGATCATGATATGTGCATGTATGCATTGTGTGTGAATATAGATGGGCATCTGTATGGTTGTGAGTGAGGGGAGCGTGTGTGTGTGTATGTGTGTGTGTGTGTATACGTGCACTTGTGGGCTCATACAGGATTTCATGTAAGTGTGTGTCTTAGTTACTGTTCTTGTTGCTGAGACAAAGTACCTGACAACCAAACTTAAAAGAAGAAAGGTTTATTTCGGTTATAGTTTATAGAGGTTTCAGTCTATAATCGGCTGTTTCTAAGGCAGAATGGCATATGGCAGAGAGGCAGCGGTTCATGGTGATGGAGGACAGCAAAAGCAACACAACATGTTTTTACTCCTTATATCTTATCTAGACTGCTGAGATTAGGGTGGTACCAAACCAGTCAGTAGACTGATTAGTAATCATGCACCCTTAATCTTAGCACCACACACTGTAGATACAGCCACCTCTGAAAATTCTGTCCCCCATGACTGCATGAGGCTTTGGGGGGAACATCTAGACACAAACCAAGTGTGCATCCATGTGTATATGTGCTGTTATTGTTTGTGTTTGGTGTCCCCCCAAAGCCTCATGTGATCATGGAGGGCAGGCCTTTTGAAGCTGGCTGAATCTAGGGTTTGTCATTGGCTCATTGTCTAGCGCTGGGATTGATGGTGTGAGTGCTGCACCCACCTAAGAGTGGGTAGCCAGCATAGCCAGCGTATAAGGGAGGGAAGGAGGTGTACCTTGCACTTTTGCCCTTATTGCTCGTGTCGCCTTTGGTACCTGCCACTGCCAGGAATGGCTGCCCCTATTCCATGCCACTCTGCATTGGAGCCAGCTGATTATGGACTGAAATCTCCACAAACTTTGAGCTGAATAAACCCTTCCTTCTTTAATTTTGGGTGTCAGGTATTTTGTCTCAGCAATGAGAGAAAAGTCACCAAGACATGTGCCATGACTCAGCCACCTGGAGCTTTCCTCTCTCCAGCCCCTTTCCCTCAGGCTGCAGTGTAGTGAGCTGAGCCTGTGTGAGCTTCGTGCCATTGGCTTTGTATTCCTACTAGATGGTGCTTTGCACAGGGAGACAGAAGTGGGTTCCGTCCTGGCATTGTCATTAGCCAGGAGTATTGGCTGTTTGTTAACTCTAGGAAACATGCCTTCCTACCTGGGAAAGGAAGGTCACCTCAGGGTCCTGTGGTCTGGTTCCTTTTCCCTCATGATTACTCCCAGCCTCTTTCTCCAGCATAAAAGAATGCTTTGGTGCTGCTGGTATCTCCTGAGTCTTTGCAAAAAAAAAAAGCAAAAAAAAAAACACGGATGTGGGACATGTGGTCTGAATGTTTGTGCTGTTGTCACCAGCACTGTGGGCCCAAATCTCAGCTCCATACATAGCCATGCCCTCTTTTTTTTTTTTTTTAAAGAAGAAGAAGAAAAAGCAGAAAAATCAAGAAGCAAATCTATAAAACAATTACAACAGCAGCAATAGAAACAAAATCAATAGCTATATAGGTTTTCAAAACAAGATGATAGGAATTTAACAATGGTTGTTATACTTCATATTGTTATCTTCAGAATAGCTGCTCAGGTTACCAGATACAGGAATAAAACAAAATGGTAAAACAGAACAAAACACTGAATTTCAAAAATAAGACAGAAGGAAATCCCCCACAGTTGCCACAATGCATACTGCCATCCTCCAAATAGATGCCCAGAATACTAGCCCCAGGCCTGCAATGTCTATCAAACAATACAAGCATCAAGCTATTGCTGTCATTTCACCCTGAGTCCTCTGAATCAGCCAGTTGCTCACGGGGAAAGTGGGGTGAAGGCTCTTCTGGTTTACCAGTCCATGCTCCCACCAGCTGGCTCATGGTAAGGCATGGTTTGTCTTCTTGCTGAGTCTCTTCCTGATCCCCATGGTGGAGCCTGGCTCATGGGAAGGTGTGCTTTGTCTTCTAGCTATGTCCTCTTTAGGGACTGACACTGAGCTCAGAAGCAGACCTGAGCCGAGTCTGAGCTCTCCCACCCACAGTGGGACACAGCACTGACAGGTGGCTGTGTGGCTTAGGTGCTTTGTGCTAACGAAATGACCAATGACTGTCAGTGCCTGTGTCCCCACCTAGCCCAAGAGTCTGGGTGCAGTCATTCTTTCTGTTTCCTGCTTCACCCATACCTGCTCTAGAGTACCCCAGTTCCACCCTATGGTAGCTGCTGCCCACTTGCTCCTGGAGTAGAAAACTGGCTAATACTGTCCCAAGCTAGTCTGAATCCTCAGGATGTCACCCAGCTAACAGCACCATGTAGACTGCCATGTCTCAGTTTATCCAAGAGGTTGCCTTAGTCCCTGAGTCCTTTCTTCTAGCATCTTCCTCAGCTGGGCCATGGGCTGCTGGACGCCCCTCAAAACAGTGAATTAGCAGCTCAGCAGGCAAGGACTTCACCTCACAATTGGATATAGAACTTCTTGCCCAATTGGTTCTTTTCTTCATGGCATCAAGGATTTTGGGGACCTCCCAGGAAATCTCGGAGCCAAGAGAGATCTACTATCCACTTGGTGTTGGTCACCATGGTCAGTTTGTCAGTATAATAAGGCAATAAAATGTGTCATTGCCCCCACATTGCCATGCCTCCACAGCTTCCAGAAAAGCAGCCTTGAGCTTTTGGGCTACTTTTCTATGTCTTTGCATTCCCATGAATGGCTTCTGTGGCGAGCTCAGCCAGCCGCAGATCCGGACCTCCACCATGCAGCACTGGGCTGCCAGGCACAAAGGGGGGCTCTGTAGGAGCGGTGAATAATGGGCTACCCTTTCATCAGGGCTGCTAACCTTTTGGCAGCCACCAGCAGACTGCATTCTGCTATGCTGATTGGGGAGGACAATGCCGCGCTGGCCCTTTGAATGAACACTGCCACCAACAGTGCTGCATTCACAGCAGCACTGGGAACCACAGTTCACATTGTCTGCTGGGCTTTGCTGAGCTGTAGGAGACAGTGAGAAGGCTTCTGATAAGGTGGCTGCCTTCTGATTTGATCTCCCTGTACAGCCTACAGGTCTGCATATCCATGTGATCTGCAAGAGCAGGTAGCATCAGACCTTGGGTGGGGACAGCTTCCCAAGAACTGGGGATGACCCTGTGTTAAAACCAAGACTGGCATTCTTTGAAGCTTTTCTCTAAAATAAGTTTATTCCAAAAATCCAAAGGTTATTTTTTTAAAAGTTGAAAGATAAACTCCCCAAATTAAGCTTTCTAGCAGCCACAGTGGTGAGTAATAGTGCAGAACGTACACAAACAGGGTGCCTCGCAGCAGAGACACATTGTACCTAATACCCAGGAGCACAGCTGGTGAGGATCTGCCCTTCAGTTCAACTTGACTTCAGAAACTAAAAAGGATTTACCAGGGCTTGGGATATAGCTCAGTGGCACAGCGCCTATCTAGCAAGCGCAAGGTTCTGAGTTCGATTCCTGATAACAAAAGTAAAAAACAAAAAAACGAAAAGGATTAATGTTTGAGACATCCAATGTTACCATTTCAATGTTGAGCAGGTAGATCCAGTGTATTCCTCAGGATTTCTTATCACAAATAATTATATTTTCATGTGCAATTTCTGAAAGTTTTTGCTTTGAATATCTTATTATGAAATTCTCTGGTTAGCGAAAAAGACCAGGCTCAGAGAAGTCTGGGTAGGTTTAGAGGGTCTGGAAGCTATCAGAGGCATCTATGGCAGAGCCTGGGGATCTTAGGATGGTTTTCACACGGGCAGAGGCCTGGACACGTGTATATCTCTAGGAGATGCCTGCACTCATCTGTGCTGTGGCATTCCGTCCCTCTCCCAACACTGAGATAGGATCTTTGGAGCATCTGGAGCAACTAAGCCAGAACCCCCACTGGCCTTCCTGAGACATCTACTGCAGAAATGTGCTGATATCTTTTAGTGTGTGAAGTGTGATTTTTTTCCACAAGTGACAGGACTCTTCTGTGTCCTCTTTGAAATGTGGCTTAGCTAGTTCAACAGAGACATTTTTACATTACAACTGTGAAATCTTGGCATAAAGCACCCCTCTGTCCCCCCATTATTTTCTCACAAACATAGTCCATTGTCACAGCACTGAAGTTAATTTGATCAACATTGGGACATTTAACTTTTATGTTCAGTCAAAAGAGTTGTTTCATGCTCATTTTGGGCATTCAAAGAAAATGATTGCCAGAAAAATAATGTTCCTGTGAACAATTCAGAGCAATTAGTTCCCAGGGAGAGGTTGTGTGACGCCGGCCGCCACACAGCTCCTCTTTGTCGTTTTATGGACGGTCATCAGTCAGCTGTCAACCAACTCAAAGACCCTCCAATCTAAATGTTTCTCTTTAGGCTGTTCCCAGAATTTGCCTCACTGTTCAGCAAGCAAAAGAAAAGCTGCTGCGTCTCTAGGCAAAGGCCAGCTGTGTGCTAAGGATCTAGGTCATGATATGGCACTCAGAGCTCCTTCCTGTACCTTTATTTACCACCTGCTGCCTTGAAGAAGGGTCCTGTGAGTTCTGTACATATCCAGTGAGGCTTACTTCAGACTGGGAGGGCTCAAGGCACATGCTGTCTCTCTGGAGTTCACTGTGCCCATCACAGAGTCCCTCGTGCAACTAAGACTCCCCAGCCCACAGCCTAGTGCCCCTCTGTTATTGGATGCTTTAAGGTCAAAGTCCCTGGGCCTGTTCCAGTGTTTTCAATACCATTCATCAGGAATATTCCTAATTAGGACACATCAAGTCCAGTTGCAGTCCTAGCAAGATGAGTTTGTTATGCTTTACATCTCAGATGATTGATGCAACTTGTAATTTTTTTTTTATTTTACTGAAAATAAGTATCTAGAAAGTGTGGAACACTGTGATAAGGAAATGCTATGTACCTTCGTTCAGCAGCGTTACAAGTATATTTTGCCCTTTTGTGAAGGAATAAGACATATGGATGCCACTGATGCTTCCTGTTCATGTCCTGAGCCCTTTGCCAGGTCCCTCCAAATACCATTTGGATTTGGTGCCAATGATTCCTCTACATGTTTCTGTGCATGTGTCACAAAATCATGCATATTTCTGTGGCTTATACGTTAACATGGAAGCAGGTATTCATATTTTCATCAGTGTGCATATACAGTTTGGTTTTGAACATGTAAGCATCCACAAGTAGTATTTTTGAGCATTTCCTGAATAGCATCCTCCTGCACACTTTGATGTGCAGTGCATTCCTGTTAGGTAGCTCTGGTAGCTTCCCATCAGCTGCTCCTTTGTGGGCGTCTCCCCTGTCTCTTGTTGAGAGAGCTTTGTGGGAATTCTCAGAATTTTGCCAAATCTATACCCAGCCAATTTTAGGGGAAGCAGGGCAAGGTTGAGCATCATTTCAATTGCTTCCAGGTGTCTTAAGATTTGAAGCCTGCTCCACTGCTTGCGATATTGACTGTGTTTTGTTTGTTAGATGCCTACATAGTAAAGCAGCCACAGAGGCTTAGGCACTTATGTGCATCTCCATGAATTTTATGGCTCATGTTGGTATCTGGAGTCTGACAAGCTGGCTCTCAATGTAAGAAGAAAGCACTGTCAGTACCTAATGCTAACATTTAGAAAACAAATGGAAATGATAACTGCTAGGAGAGCCCAATGCAGTCTCCAACTGGGTTATGTACAGGTGGGCCCCATAGCTCTGCATCAGTGTGTCAGAGTGGGATGCAGACCTGTCAGTGAGCCTGGGCCTGGGAAGGTTGGAAGGACTGATGTCATGATGGGCGTGAAATGCTCAAGGTAATCGGTGCCCAGCACATCATGGATATGTAAATGAACTAGCCTATATCCAGAAGAATAACTTTAGTTTCTGAAAATTCTGCCTAATTTTATCCTTTTGCTAGAGTGCTAGAGAAGTAAGTGGAGGCCAAATTATGTAGCACCTTGGCTAACAGCTTACAGAGTCTAAATATGTTTTTAATGTTCTCCCTCTCGTTGTTCCTTTGTCCACATTTAGTGCCCTGGGAGTGGATGCTGTCTAGTCAACCCTGACTGCCTTGGCAAAATACCACAGACTGAGGGTTTAAACCACAGAAATTTCTTACAGTTCTGGAGGCTTAAGTCCAAGCTGAGGGCAGCAGAGGCAGGCCAGGCTTCTTTCCTGGCATATGGATGCTGTGTCCTCATGTGGTTGAAAAGCAAGCATTCTGGTGCCTCTTCTTGTTTTCTGAGGATACCAGTCCTTGGAGTCAGCACTTATCCTCACTCACCTCAATCACCTTGAAGGCCCCATCTACAAAGTACAGTGACCTGGGGAAAGGTTCCAAATATGAGTTTAATTTGGAGGATACAGTTCAACCCATAGCAGAGCCTTGTGACATCCTTCTAACAATTCACTGAGTTCAGGCCACAGTGAGTTAAAACAGGAGGTAACATTTTAGGACATAAGCAGCAGCCCATGTGGGGAAAGCCTAGAGAATGAGTGTTGTTTACAGTTAATGCCTCACTCGCTGAAACCAAATATATCTGACCATGTTCTGGTACTCAAGTCTGTCGGTGTGTTGTGCTGTGTACTTAGACTCAATAACATCTTCAGGCATTTCCCATATAAATGCTGTGGATTGTGCATCCCCTGCTATGATTGGGACCATGGCAGTAATGGGCCAGAAGATGCTGCTGGCTTGAATCTCAGGACAGAGGATGGATAGCACCTGCCCTGCCATAGCAAGTGGATGTGGGCCTAGGGTGGCCTGGCCACACAAGCCCACTGACTGAGTGAAGGAAAACAGGCATTTCCTGGTCCATAGTGGCTCACAGTGGAGGGTGGTCAGCCTGGGAACACCCCTGGCTTGCTAAGGGGTGGATAAGTCAGGCAGACATGGTGGTTCCAAGACAGAAAGAAGCCCATGTGGGAAGGACATTGCACTGGAAGCCAGTCAAGTAGGAGTATATTAGTTGTTTGGACTTCACCTGAGCTCTTGCTGAGCCACTACAAGGCATGCCTGGTGTTTTTGCTGACCTGACACTGAATCAGTTTCCTGTTCTTTGCTTTTGCCTCAGTTGTGTCAGGTGAATAGGCTGATCGTGGGGGCTGTGCTTCTGTGGTCCCTGCTGGGGTCGCTGTGGAGGCAGAATGAGAAATGAAATAAAGGAAAGTTTCACACTAGTTATTGTTTGCATTTAGTTGGAGGGGACTTTATTTAAAATGGCTTAAATACATATGTGATAAATTGGTTGATTAGAGATTTAGAGTAAGAGAAATTTTTAAGCGATTAATTAGTCTAAAATAGTATTGATAATTTTAGTAATTTTGTATTGTCATTGTTTTTGCTGACAATTTAAAAGTGACCCAGTGACCATTTACTTATAAAAGTCTCAATACAATCTTTCTTAATAGCTGAGTAGTACTCCATTGTATAAAAATACCACATCTTTTTTATCCATTCTTTGATTGATGGGCATTTGGGTTGTTTCCAAGATCTGGCTATTACAAATTGGGTTGCTATAAACATGGGTGCACAGATATCACTGTGGTATGATGTTTTTAATTC